>PVKA01005529.1:0-46369 GCA_004027165.1 Ctenomys sociabilis
CACTGGAAGAAAGATAGCCTCTTTAACAAATGGTGCTGGAAAACATGGCTTTCTACATGCCGAAAACTAAAACTAGACCCAACTCTACCACCATGAACTAAGTTAAAGTCAAAATGGATTAAAGATCTAAACATTAAAACAGAAACACTCAATCTCCTGGAAGAGAAAGTAGGAGGAACTCTTGAAGACATAGGGGTAGGTAAAGAGTTCATGAACAAACACATATTCTCATGGGAAGCACTTGAAAGAATCAACAACTGGGATCAACTCTTCTTGGGGAGCTTCTGCATGTCAAAAGAAATTGTCAACAAAGTGAAAAGACAACCCACAAATTTTGAAAAAATACTAGCTAATAAGAAATCAGAAAAAGGTCTGCTGTCTAGAATATATAAAGAACTAAGATATAACAGTACCCTCAAATTTAAAGACCCAATTCAGAAATGAGCATCTGAGGTGAATACACTCTTCTCAGTGGACCAAATTAAAGAAGTGAATAAATATATGAAAAAATGCTCCACATTGCTATTTCATCCATGAAATGCAAATAAAAACAACACTGAGATACCATCTCACTCCAGAAAGAATGGCTATCATAATGAAATCAACCAACAACAAATGTTGGAGAAGTTGTGGGGAAAAGGGAACACTTCTCCACTGCTGGTGGGAATGTAGACTGGTACAAACATTGTGGAGGTCAGTGTGGAGACTCCTCGAAAGAATAGGACTGGAAATCCTATTCAAGCCAGCTATCCCCCTACTGGGAATTTTCCCAGAGGAACTGAAAACAATATATCATAGTGATATATGTGTACCTATGTTTATAGCAGCACAATTTGTGATATCCAAATCTTGAAAACAACCAAGATGTCCCTCACATGAGGAATGGCTGAAAAAGATGTGGTATTTCTATATAATGGAGTATTACTCAGGTATTAAGAATGATAAGCTTGAAGCATTTATATTGAAGTGGATGCCACTTGAATATATACTCATAAGTGAAATAAACCAGACACACATGTGTAAATATCATATAGTCTCCCTAGTATAAGAAGCGAAAAGCAGAAATACAAATGGAAACGTACAACAACAACTAAAATCAATTGAGTCCGATAAGGCAAAGTGAAAGGCATATGCTACAGGATACTAATCAGCTTTTCTTCTGGATGGTTAACAACCTAAGTTCACAGATCAAAATTGGAGAAACAGAAGAGCCACAAGGCCAGCCAACATTTTGGTCCTAGCCTTTCAAGGTCAGCGAAGACTCAGGACATAGGAGAACTTGTACTGAAACATCATGAAACTCAGTTGAGCTCCAAATTTTCTGAACAAGGAGATTATGGAGCCACAGAGGAAAGAGATTGATGATCTGTAGTGTGCCTGGGGAGAGTCACATGGAGAGAAAATTTTCACTCAGGCTCTCATACAGAGCAAACTGGTCAAGCATTGGCCGTGACTCATCCACATGGATGATACAGACAAAGGATCTATATAATAAGGTACAGGACTACAAGATAAACCCTGAGGGGTCTTCACTGATCTCATAAGAAACATAAAGTACATGTGTTGGTGTATAGGTCTTGCTCTGTCTAGGTCTTATCCATCCAGCAGAAAAGTATATAAATGAGGTATAAACTGTGGGGCCATGATTATAAGTTGAGCTATAAATGGCTATGGTCAACAACTTCTTTGGATAACTCACTATTGTTGTGGAATGCTGGACTGTGTTGGATTGTGTCATTGAGTTCAGGCACCTAAATTAGTTGAATGACAATGGAGTGCCCATCTTTGACAGGTGTAGACAAAGGAAGGGGTATAGAAAGGAAGAATCATGATGTGTGTGTATGGACAGTACAGTTGGGATAGATAACCCTGTGCTTCTACATAATTCTATGAGAGGCAAGCTTTGCACTATGGGGGTTGGACAGGATATTATGTTGGCTTCTAGTACTATGGACAACCACTAGGAAAATAACAAGGTAGAAAGTATTAATTATTGAATCTTTGATGTAATTCAGATATAAAAAATAAGATACGCAAACAGCTACACTCTCTTAATTTACTCATAAGAGACATATGCTATAATAATGTTTATAAGTATAATATCATGTATGCACCTTCTATGATACCAAAACATTATGAAAACAGTTTGCAATGTATTAATTTGTCAAATCCATCTTGTCAAGTTATCTTAAATCTCTCATTGATATTTGTACTTCAACAAAACAAAATTAAAAATTAAAAAATAAAAATTAGAAAACAAAAAAAGAAATAAAAGCAATAAAATAAAAAAAAAGCATGCAAGCCAATATAAGTATCAAAGTGGGCTTAAGTGCTCAAGTGACTCCTGTGAGCCCAAGATGCAACTCTGCTGATCCACAAAGGCACTCCCAAAGCCCGATGTAAACAGTCTTACAGCACCCTCATGGTGACTCAAACCCTTCACAACTTGTTTTCACCTTGCAAAAAATCTCAGAGAGAAACCAAACCCCCAACAAACAAAATAGGGATCACTGCAAAAATCTTCAAATTACCTCCTAACGTTTGAGCACCACAGGATCAGGAAAATCCTGCCTGCTCACACATCATTTTTGGAGTGGTAGCAATACGGAAGACCAGGCTCTTGCCTCTCTCCAGAAAGATTGCCAACCGACACTGAGAATTCTATCAATGCAATTTAGGTTAAATGAGTGGTTCTTTGGGTCAAGGAAAAGGGATGGAGTTAACCTGTGCGCAGGCAAAAGGGCAGGGTCGAGGGCAGGGCTCTGTGCAACATGTTGAGGGTTCTCCGCAGAAAGTCCACTCACGCTCGTCCAGGGCTGGGTTATTAAGAGCAGCTAATGAGGGTGGGTGCCTTTAGTTTACTATAAATGATTTATATGTTAGATGCTGTCACCAACCCTTCTCCCTGGTAAGACTCTCTAGGTGTCAATTCTTGTTATCCTACATTCTGGGGGACAGTAACTGTGCCCAGGACAATCCCTAAAATAACAATCGAATTTGTCAGCAGGCTCTTGCACTCAGTTTGTTTGAGCTGGCAGGCATTTAAAGGCACAGAAGCACAGAGATGCCCAATGTTTATACATGGCCACTCAAGTGCACAGCCTGGCTTCCAGTACTTGCTTTCTATGATGCGGTAAAACATGCATGAACTTCAAGTCTATGTGTGAGAAACATGATTTAACATCAACCTCCCTTAATTGCAGTATACTCAGCCAAGGATAAGAAACAGGAAGATGAGGAAATAGTCGCAGACTTTATTTATTTTTATTTTTGGTGGAACCGGGGATTGAACTCAGACCCTTGTGCTTGCCAGGGATATGATTTCTCTACTGTTGCTGGCTTTAAAAGCAAGCCCCCAGAACCAGGCCCAACTTGCTCCATAGTCAGTCACACATCAGAGACGCTGTTCACCTTCTCACAGCACAGGCTCAGGCAAAGAAGTTTAGATGCCAGTTTCTGGAAATGAATGAAATCCCTCACTGCCACTGAATTCTTTCAAGTCTAAGTGATGTGTGCTACCTGTTCTCACAGGTGATGAGACAGACTCCATCAAATTAAGTGACCTGACCCAGGTCACATAAGTGACATGTAAGTCTGCTCACTGTTCCCTGTCCCGGGTCATGTAAGTGACACTGGCAGTCTGCTTGGTGCCCCAGCCTCCCTTCCTTTTTAAAGTACAGGATCAACATAGTCTATGGGGTGGACTATGTAGGTCGACTCCTAGTGATTCTCTTGTTTTCAGCTTCCCAAGAGTTGGGATTACAGGCGTGTGCTACCACACCCAATCTCAGTTGGCTCAGTGTGCTTTGGGGTGGGGCTGGCACAGCACACCAGGGACCGAACCCAGGTGCTGCGCTCTGTCCAAGTAGGTGCTTTAGTTCGATGAGCTATCTGGCAGGACCCCAGCCTCCCTTCTGACCAATCTTTACTGAGGGAACTTGCACTGCAGAGGACCGATCATGGGAGCCCATCAGGTAGCACCGACAGAATCGGAGATTATTCCCTGGAATGTTTCCATTACTTACCGTATTCTCTACTTTTCCAAGGAGCAAAAGCCTGTCCTGACCCTCCTTTTTAATCTCCCCCATTTACTGAGGTGCGTCTTGTAGGATGTTATTACCACTGTTATTGTGGACAGGAAAATTAATGCAGGCATGTGGAGGCGCACACGCCCAGGAGTGAGTGGCAGGCAGGGCTAGAGGTCTTGCCACCCAGTATATAACCCGAAGCCCGGCCACTAAATCTTGTTTTTTGTGATATGGCAAAGCACATGTGGGTGTGCTACTATTAATCTTTAATGAAACCAAATGCCAACTACACTGTTCTGAATCATCACTCAGTTTCTAGGATAACAGCCAGCGTCTATTCAATCTTAAGACCTCACACTCATATATAAAGGTTGAAACAAAATGCAATTTCCTGTCCATAACTACATAAATTATTTTTAACATGTCATAACAATTTTACATGAGAAAAGAAAATTAATTACCACATCAATTCATGCTTGAATATTTTCCCTGGGCAGGAGTCATTCCTCCCCCGCTGTGGATGGATCATTTTCCCTTTCCTTAAGGGATTCTTTAAAAGAACGGAGTCATCCTGACAGGTGCTGCATTTCCATCACACACAGATGCTTCCTCCGGCAGGAGCCAATCTAATGGTCTCTGACAGCCAGGGTACGGCAGGCCAGAATCAGGCCACTCCGTTTGCTCAAACAGGGTTCTCTGGGCTGGTTCTGTTGTTTTTTTTAAATACATAGCAAATATAAAACTGCCACTGAAAAAGTTACTACAGGTTCTTCCAAATGTCTAATGTTATTAATAACCATCATACTGAGATCTTGGTGAAAACTTTATCTATTATCAGGTCCCTTGGTAAAACTCAGATGGACACCAAGGAAACACACTGCCAAGGTCAGGCTGTGGGCCCCCACGTGCAGCACACCCGTGCAGCTGGATGACCTATAATCACGTGGCATTTGCTTTAGAATAAGCACTGTGTGGAAGCCTGCATCTCCATAAACACCGTCCTCCCAGCCCGGGTGGGCTCTGCTTTCTCCTCTCCGGGTACCATCTTCATTTCCCTGCCCCACTTGGCAGGAAGCTGGCTTTCTCAGGTTGCCTTGGCCAACAAGCAGTGGCCGAGGTCGGGCCCGAGCCCCAGGGAGCATTTCCCATCAGCCACCTGAGCACTTGGATGCTGCAGCCCCTATGGCTGGGCCTGGCTGCCTGCTCTCCGGAGGTTCCTAGCACGGCTTCTCCCTCAGGGATGCTGGGCACACACACTTATGCTTGTAAGGTCTATGGTGCAGGCCATGTGGCCATCAGCTTGCACGGAGGGTGCCACCCTCCTCTGCATCCTCCACTCCTACAAAGTGGACTGATGAGATCTGCCCCCAGAACCTATTTTCCTGATCCTGAAGCATGATGGAAAGCCTGAACGGGAATTGATTCTTATTATAGAATGAGAAGGTATTGCTATGGTTTAGGTAAGCATCTCTAAAGCCCCACATTTAAAAGAAAGTTGTGGTCCCCGCTGCCTTTCATCACAGGGAGGCGTAGTGCCTTTGAAGGCGGGCCCTCTTTACCTTGTCTTAGGTCGCTGGGTGTGTTCCAAGGTGGCTGTGGGACACTGGTCACCTCTCTGTATGCACATCTCTCTCCTTCTCTGCTTCCTGGCCAGTGTGACACAGCAGCTGTGCCTAGCACAGGTCTCCTGCCATGATGTGCTGTGTCACCAGACACCTAGGCATCAGGACAAAGAAGCAACCACGGGCTGAACCTTCTGAAGTGGGCGCCCGAAGGGAGCATCAGCCCAGAGGTTGATCCCCTCTGGGTTCCGCCACAGTAACAGGAGGGTGGTGTGCTGTGGCACCCCACGTGCGCACATGTGCCTTTAAAAGGATAAAATGTACGTGACACTTCTTCCATCCCCATCCACGCGCTGTCCCTCAATCTCTTGATCCTCCTCCCTTTTGCAAAATCTCCCTCTCCCTATTTCCTCTGATCTTCCTTTTAATTTGCTCTTCATTTATATTTTGGGCTTCTCACGTAAGAGAGACCATGTGGTCTTTAAGTTTGTGTGTCTGATTTATTTCACTTAACATTTTTTTGACAAGAGGTTGTTTTTAATTTTTCCTTGTTGCAAACAGAAACATGGCAAATAAACTAGCAGGCAGATATGTGAACATACTCCTGCTGAGGAAAAAATGTCCCAAGAGGTAGCTTTGCTTGGCCACAGAAGATCATTCTGAAAAAGTAATACGGCCTTAGTTAATTTTTCAGATTGCCTTCCAAAGGTATTTTAAAAGATCAAAGTCATTTACTCAAAGGAAATTATTTGTGTCAATATTCTTCCATTAGCGCATGCTTGCATTACGTAACAAGTACATGCCTGTGGGTCCCTGGTATGCAGCACGGCACCTGTCCCTTCTTTCCAGGTCGGCTCCCCTCTGCCTTTCTGTCTCCCAGTCTCCTTCCCATTTGAAAAGAGTCTAGCTCACTGCATCCTATGATCTTTCATTTAAAAAAAAATTAAAGAATTTTCTTTTTAATGTTTTAGGGTAGAGTCTGCAGTGTGTTCAGGTCTCACTACTAGGTCAGACGCGTAGCGATCGACCTCTGTACACTCTCCCAAGCGCTGGAATTACAGCACGCTCCACCGTGCCCAGCCTCAGTCCAACCTCAGCACACCCCAGGCAGGTCCTGTAGGGCAGGCCTGGGATCAAATCGCCAGCCACTGGGCCTGCTTGCAGGAGCTTTAATCTGCTGTACTCTTCAGCTGGCCCTTTGATCTTTCATTTTGCTCTTGAAATTCTTTATACTGCAATAACCCTGAGTATAAACTGACTTCAGTCTGAGTAGATAGAGTGTGTGGGTTTGGGAGAGCTCCTCACACGGGGACACCAGGGACTGTTCACATTTTAGTGCTGCTTTGACTTATGCACACATTTTCAGGAAGCACCTTATTTCTCTTGAACATTATTTTGTACACAGTCCCAGATACTGTGCTGTATCTATTTTGTATATAATTTCTTAGTCTGACAAAAACTATACATTTCATTTAGCAGACAACTGAAGCAGAGTGTACCCACAAAGGCACTGATGCTCATAGTTCTAATGGTTTTGTAACACTACACACTGCTCCTCCAGTGTGTGGACACACAAATGTTTGCTTTCTTCAGAAAAGGAAAAGATAACATAAACAGAAACAATGTTCACCAATTCACTATTTCAGGAGATGGTCACTTCAAAATCAAACCAAATAAATTCTCTGAAATGAAAAAAATATGAGGGCCGGCCAAATAGCTCAGTGGATTAAAGCACCTACAAGTAGGTGCAGAGGCCAGGGATTCAATTCCCGGGCCTGCTGTGGTGGCCCTGCCCCTGGGGTGTGGTGAGATGGCAATTGAGACTGGGCGTGGTGGTGTGTGCCTGGAATCCAGCTCTTCGGAGGCTGTAAACAGGTGGATCACTACGAGTCCAGTCTAGTAGTGAGACCCTAAACACCCTGTAAACTCTTCCCAAAAACACACACACAAAAAAGAAATGAAATGAAATGAAAATTTATAGTTGAAGGACTATTTAGTTATCCCTAAAAACAACTGGCTTAAAAAGGGATTTCTCTTAAATGATATATATGTGTATATGTACAAATTGTGACAATTTACAGAAGCTCTTTTAAATATTTTATTGCCTAAATTCCTTGTGATAATTTTTTTGAAAAATAGGTCTAATATTAATTTTTTGTATACTAGATATCAAAGACAATTTTACCTAATTTCCTCGAAATCTAAACTCAACATGGCTCAGTGGTACGGGACATGCCTTCCTGTCCCCTGCACAGAAAGAAGGACAAAATCTAATTATTCTAAACAAAAATAATACTTTACTCTTTTCCATTGCCCATTTCATTAAGAGGAAATCCTGGATCCGATGCCAACAACTTTAGTTTTTTTCTTTTTGAATCTGAATTCATGCCTCATACTTTTAGGCATCATTTTCACTAATGTGTGTAAAAGAATTCTGCACCTAAAACACATTCACACTCTTATCTTTAAAAGTCTAAATTTCCAATGCTAAGGGCTATAATCTCTGCAAGTGGAGTAGCATAACTCCTACAGTTTGATATTTCTGAAGTTATTGAAAAACTTTCAGAAGTAAAGGGGACTTTTCTGCCCCAGATGGGAAAGCAGTGCTCTCAGCTGGCTCCAGTCACCTCTGGACCTCGGCACTGTCAAACATGAGACCAAAGCAGATGGATTATTTCCCAGAGATGTAAAAATCACAAATGCAAGGATACACTCAGAATACAAAGGATGAGTCCAACCTATTTGGAAGGATCCAGGAATGCACCCGGAGTTCCAGCCACATGGGTCCACACTCCCATAGGGTGGGGTTTCCTGAAGGCATGTAACTGAGACTGCATAGACACTGTGATCGAATAGCCATGGCCACCAGGCAGCAGCACAGCTGTAGAACAGGACAGTGTGGCCCAGGGACCCGGACTTTCTTTGCTGAGACACAGAGGGGTGGGACATGGGACCAAAATCCTACCAAGAAGCATCTAGTTCACTCCATTCTCCAAACCCAAATTGTGGGTCATTATGACTTGAGGATCAGGACTAAGAAATGCTCATTTCCATTTGTACAAGTGAAGCAGGGACTTCTCCAGTAAGCTGGGAACCTCAAGTGGCTGTGAGTTGTTACTGGGCACTTGGAGCTCTGGTGTGCTCCTTGAGCTCATCAGCAGCTGCAGATCCTGAGGCCTTTTCCTAGAGAAGGCTCTCCCTCAGAGCTCTCGAGGGTGTCTGCGAGGGCCTCTGCATTTTCAAGCTGGAAAGGCCAGCATAGGGAATCTGGGGAATGGGGAAGAAGCACTCTCCTCTGTGCAGGTCTCCTCTAGGTTACTGCAGTTTGCCTTGGGCACAGAGTGACTCGGAGCAAAGAATTAGTGTGGGGACCCAGGAACTCCTGCAAGTGGGGGAAAGAGGTCAAAACATGTAAGAATTTTCAACTGGCATAAAAGGCCACAGACGAATGGACCCGATCCAAGCCACTGCTAGTCCCTCCCTCCCAAGGACAGTCCCCGCTGACCTGCCCACTCCTGCAGGTGGATCCTTCTTAGTGATCTGTGACCTCCACATTTCAGCTATGGATCTTCACTGCTGGCATCTGTCTCCATGCTTCCCTCCAGCCTGTGACACACATGCCCACTTCTCTTTCTCTCTACAACTTGAACCCAATCAAACCCTTCCTCACTCTTGGCCAAGCACTGCCCTGGCTCTTTCTGGAAAGCTGCTTCTGGTGGGAGTTGATTCTCCTTTATTTCCACCTAGATTTTACTACACTAAAAGGCTTTCCTCATCCTGCCCAAACTTTGAGTGCCAAGGAAGGATCTTGGCATGGGCCCTGCAACATCTCTTCCAGAACTTGGCCTTTAGGTCTTTACAGCATCTTGCTTGCATGCAGGGTGAGGTTGCTGGCCCATTGCTGTGACCACCACACATCCTGCCACTGGGTCCAGTGTCTCCCTCTCATCTTGCTGCTTGCTCAGAGCTAAGTCTGCTATGAGACGTTAGCCACGAATTCGGCTCCTCTGGAGAGATGATGAGGCCTCCCGCCGCTCGCTTTCACCTTTGATATCAGAGCCCTTCAGCCTCTAAGCATGATGTCTCTGACACTGCAAATTCCCTGCTGAGCAGACTCAATGCTCCTTCCCATCTCCATCATGTCCGACAGACCTAATGGCCACCCGACCCCCAGCACCCTTCCTGGCTCCATCTCCAGGGACTCCAGGCCTGACCCTCCTCACCCACTCTTTCCAGGCTGCACCCCTCCACAGCACAGGTGGAAGCACAGCGCCCGCATCTTCCTGTTTCCTCCCAAAGCCTGCTCTTCCTTGTGCTGAATCTGTCACTGTGGAGAGGGGCTGGCTGGGCTATGAGACCACTTAGGGCACAACCACAATGCTGAGCGGAAACAGGGCACTTCTGTGGTCTGCGAGCAAACGTGCTGGTGAGAACAGAAATTTTGTACTGGAACAGTGAGAGATGGCACTGAAAAGCAGGGGCACTGACACTTGAGAGCATAATGGTTCGATGCTCACTCTGTGAAGAACAATGTCGCAGTCAGATTTTGAGTCAGGGAGCATTCTGACACAATGATTATAAGGGCGGAGGGTCCAAGCTATAGCTCCCGACTCGCTGATTTACTGCCAAGTGCCAACACTTATGGTCAGAGGGGCTGCTTGCCTGGCCACTCCGGCATCTGTTCTACAGGCTCACCCCACCCCTGATCTGACCAAGGAGGTTTCAGAAAAATTGATATGGTCATGGTATCCAGAAAAAGGAAAGGCACACATCTAAATCGGCATGACCCTAAAAGTGTCATTTAGTCTAGAACATCCTCCTGTGAAGAAGTTGTCCTTACAGGGATTACGTCTATTATTTAAAAAAAAATACTTGTAGAAATATAGCCATCCTGTTTTTTCTTTTCTTGCTCATTTCTGGAAGGAGCAGAGTCTAGAATAACAGAAATGTCAACTCTCAACTTGATGCCTATCTTCCAAATTCAAACCCCAAACAATTTAGAATTTTGCTGTTTGTAGGAATGTAAGGTAAGTTTATATTCAAGGAGAAAATATGGTTTCAATGGAAAAATATCTCAGTGGAAAAAAAAAGGTAAAATAGCTTAGAGTCTTCAGCCTTAGCTTCCCTCATTCAGAAGGGCCAAGGAGATGTGTTACTTTTCCAAAGGGAACCAATAGGAAGCATTATTCAGCCCAATTTGCCTACATTATATCGAAGAAAAAAGTGAGGCATAAAGCAGATGGTGAGGGGTGTTTTCAGCCTGGGCCACAGCGCCAGGGCTATATCAGTCAGCAGTAGCACCTTCTCCAGGTAAGATCTGTCTTAAATTGCGGGATCTAAGGAAACTTAGCTCTTCATTCACTGTCTCATGATGTCACTGCCTTCAGTCACTTCCTGCAAAATGGCAGGGAGATGTGCCGGGCGTCGCGCTCTGACTTCTATGGCATGGATCTGTCCGAGCTGACAGACCCGTCTGTAAGTGAGGAAGGCTATGGTAGGCACATCTGGGCAGCGGTCTTTGCTCTCCTCTATTGAGCTGTGCACTTCTCACCCTCAAAGCTCGCAGTTCCCGTCGCTCTGCACAGCCTCTGGTGGCCCCTGTGGCCAAGGCTCTCCTCAGAGGACACGTGAGGGCACGCCTGGTTCAGCCCTGGCCCACGCAGCACCTGGCCCGTGGCCATCACACCAGCCACGGGGATGCCGGTGCTCTGTGTGCTGTGGACCAGGCAGGGACAAGACTGGGCCTGGTCACATCCCAGCGCCCACTGAGCAATAGCTACACAGCTGCTGGGACCTGGACGCGGGATGACGGTGTGGGGCTCCACACGCATGAGCAGGGACGAGGCCTCCTGCAGAACCCAGACAGGCAGGCAGCGCGTGCAGCCGGCACCACGGGAAGCAAGAGAACAATCCATTATGCTTTCTCTGTCAGCCAACCACATTATTAAGCCTAAAATACCAAGAAGTAACACTGCTGGGTATGTAAGTTTAGAATTCATGGGCTCCAGTGCTAGGATAGAGAAACACATTTTCTCTCATTCTTTAATTATCTGTTCCAAAAAACAATAAGCAAAGACCCTGTATTTAAAAATATGTAACAAAAGGGGGCCTTTTACTGTAAGATGTTAAGCTGAAAGATCAAACCTTCCGCCAACCTGCTCCATCAGCCCGTAGTGTGCCTCTGGTTAGTCTTGCCAGCTGCTGGCTACTGACTTCTCAGACACTTATTCTGCACCGTACAGAGTGGAGCAGCTGCCCTCCTATATCCGCACCTGATCTTCCATGATTTTAAGGTGAGGAAGCGGACGAGGCCACACAACGGCTGATGCGGGGAGGGTCGTGAGCACATCGCCTGGCGGTGCCTCCTCCGCCACGTGCCACTTCGGTGGCTCCTGTTCTCCACAGCAGCTGAAGGGCACATGCTTCGTGTGTGTTTGAAAAGTAATTTGCACAGATATTCCTCAGATCTTAAATGGCTACAAAAGGGCAAGCAGAAATGTGTGGTCACCTTAAAAACAGAAGACAGCCATGCACACAGAAGTCCCCTCATAGCCCAGACTCAGGAAGCCGGTCACTGAGGGGAATTCAAATGCATAAAAAGGATTAATTTCTCTCCTAGGATCTTTAACCATGAGACGAGAATCTACCATCAAAACAAGCACAATGTCTGAAGTAATTTAATTCAAAGCTTCCACTCAGTGTTAAAATTTCAATTTTCAGAATGAAATGCTCAGTAGCCAGTAGCAGATCTAACCCAGAATCTCAATCCTAGGCCCATGGCAAACCTTGACCCCATTAGTAGTCATCAGCAGCTGCAGCCCTGGATATCAACCACGGTGTCCGAAACGCAGGATGAATTCCAGGGTCTTCGGTTGCTTCTTTTGCTGTCAGAGTCTGAAGCCAGGGCTTGCACTCTGCTACCACACCACCTTCCTGCCCCAATGGCACTTTTTCCCTCCCAATTAAATCTGGACAAGCAGGGAACTCAGCTCCTCTGCTCTCTTCCCACCCAGTGACTCACTGGCTCTGGACCCTAAGTCATTGGACTTTGCTGTTTTTTAACCTAAAAAAGAGACTGACCCTTTACCGTGATTCCCTTCAGACTGCTCCTAGTGATAAAAACAATTCAGCACATTATGTGATTGGCAAAGGGCTTTAGCAAATAAGTTAGGCTTCCCACATTGCTGGAAGGGATGCATGATTCTCTTAGCTGTCCACAAAAGCAATTTCAGAAGTTCCAGCGTGAAAGGAAGAGGGCAGGGAGGAAGGACAAAGAGAGCGCCTGAGAGAAGGGAGGGATGCCTCGGTAACAAGCGTTTGTTCATTCCTCACACTGTGTTACTACCAGAAGCACTGGCGCTGGTGGCAGTGCAGATCCCAGGTCCCCAGTCAGTCAGTGAAGGACCATTTTGTAGTGGAAAATATATATACGTGCACAAAATAGCTAACACAGGCATACAGCTACTTTCTCTTAGTTCGATGAGAAGAAAGGTTTGTACTAATAGTGTTTGGACAGGATATCATATCTGCATCTTATACTATGAATAACCACTACAAAGACAACAATATGCAATGTACTGTCGTAACTGTCCTACTAACCTGTTTTGAAACTGTCTCACTGCTACTTCTTTATCGATAAAAATAAAAAAAAAAAAAAGAGGTCAGCTGCATGTTGCCAACCTGGAGTGATGTCCCTTAATCTGACAGGAAGCCAGGCTGCTCGGTCCCGAATGTCCCTGTGGGTAATGCTGACAAGCACATTCCAGAGTAGTGCAGCTGCACGCAAACTCCAGGAAGCACCACAAGCCTAACACGGAATCCGTTATGTAGCCGAGGTGAGGCTCCCAAGTGAGACTTCGGAGAGTCTCCCACAGTCAGAGGCCTTCTCAGAGAACATCCTCACTAAAGTCTGCAGGAAGAAGCAAGAGCTGATACAAGGGCACCTGGACCTGCTGATCTCCTGGGGACTCCTAGGAGGGCCCGTGGTGACACTCAGGAGACCAAGGATGTGGCCCTGTCTGGTGAGCGTCCAGAGCCCTGGGACTTTAGTGACCCAGGCATGGCACAGCAACTCTTAAGATCCTAAATCAGTTTTGTGCTGAGGCTCCAGGAAGGGGATTTCTCTCCAGCCCTCACTTGAACCAATGGGAAACGGGCAGAACAGTGCCAGCGCCAACTTCCATGGATGCAAGAACTGAACTCCATGCCACACCTTCTCCAGTTGCATGACAGGGTCTTGCTCAGGTGCCCAGGCTGGAGCAGAGCTCATGATCTTCCTGCCTCTGCCTTCCAGAGTGTTTGGGAATATATGCAAGCACTGCTGTGGCAAGCTTTCTGACAAACTTTGTGATCCAGTGTAGAGGAAGGCTGGGAAGATGCCTTATAAGGTAACATGGAGACGCTTTAGCCAAATACTTATCCTATGGACCAAACCCCAGTGGCACAGGTGGCTTCCACCTGAACAGCAGCCTGGGGCTCTGACTTCTTTCTGCATAGAGTTACATTTAGATTTCACTGAGCTCTTCTCCACACATTTATAAATGCTTGGAATAAAGGGCACGAGCTAGCAATCCATCTAGGAGGAACAACTGGCCGTGCAAAGCCAGATTTTCCTGTTAGCAATCCACACACACAGCCAGCACAGGGGACGAGGGGGCGTGCTGAGCCACTGCAAGGTCCCAAGTTTTCTACTCCAACAGAATGTCCCAAAGGCCAGAGCATAGGCAGCCAGCATGAAATCAAGCCCTTCCAGTTCTCTAAGTCACCCTAAAACCATATAAATTAGATTCCTGCTTACACAGGGAGTACCACAGAGGCTGTGGGATCGAGGGGATATTATAAAGGCTCTCTCTCGGCTCTGACGTGCCTCCTGAGATGGTCTTTAATAAAGAGAAAAGGCCACTCATTGGTCATGAGAAATTAAAACATTTAAAATACAAAAGACAGATGGCAGGGACACCGAAGTATACATGGGATTCATCTGTCTGGTAAGATCAGCACAGCCCCTGAGGTCTGTCATCAGAGGGAATGGAGAAAGGGGCACAGGCCCAGGAGGCGGGGAGCTTCTGAGGCAGCAGAGATTGCCCAGAGGGGTGCACAGGCACAGCGAGAGAGCTGCTGAGCTGGGGATATAGCTCAGCAGCATAAGTGCCTGTCTGGCAAACAAAAGGTTCCGAGTTCAATCCCCAGTACTGCCAAGAAGAAAAGGAGCAATTGATTTTAGGGAATAGGGAGATGGCTCAGTGGAATAAGTGCTTCCCTTGCAAGCGCGAGGGCCTGAGTTCAATCCCTGATTCTGCCAAAAAACAAAAATACTACTGAAAGTGGCATGCCGTGGTTAGAGTAAGGGCCTAAAAAGGGGAGGCAGTGGAGCCTTTAAGAGGTGGGGCCTGGTCTCACAGGGGTGTAGCCTTTAAGGTGACACCAGAACTTCTGCCTTGGTCTTGCTCTCTCTGCACAGGGCCACCAGGAGGTAAGCAGCTTTCTCAGCCATCTGCTTTGCCTCCTCCAAGGCCTGGAGGCCACATGCCAACGCCAAAGCCACCAAAGCCATGAGCTAAAGTAGACCTTTCCTTCCTCTAACTTGATTACCTCAAGGCCTTCATTGCAACAACAGAGAGCTGCTAATGGAGGGCCAGAGTCCTCTATCCGAATCTGTGTCCTGCTAGTCACCTGCTATAAAACCGAAGGGCATCACCTCGGCACTGAGGCACCAATCAGGTATCTTATGCCAGCCTCTGCCAGTGCCCTGAGAATGTGATGGCATTACGAATGTGAGAGCACTTGGGAAGGGTGAACCTACACCAAGGTGAAGAAATCTTCAACAGGAGGTTGCAGCCAGAAAGTGAAAACTTCCCAGAGATAAGACGTCTCAAGTAAACCTGCTTGTGCTCTACTGGGACGGAGACATTCCAGCCCCACAGGCAGCAAGCAGGGCTGCTCTCCTGGGCTGGGCTGACGGGAGCAGGCACTCGTCACGTGGGGCCTCCCTCAGCAGAGCCTGCCTTCCCTGGACCCTGCCTCCCTGTGTATGCCCATGTGGGCATTCTCCAGTCATGCCCAAAGGGCCAGTTTGTTGAAAACCTCTGAAATAAATGTAACCCTTAGCTACAGGAGCGTGCTTTTGGAAAATACAACAGTTCTGCTCATCCTTTGGACAGCCAGGCAGCTGGAGTCCACAGAAATGCAAATCCTGTCATCCCCCAGTGCAATGAAAACTATTCCTTCCTGAAGTGGAAAGGTGAGGGATAAGTGTCTGAGAGAAAAGAGCAACAAATCCAGATCTTAAGCAAAGAAAATGCCAAGTCCAGTTTTGTGCAGAAGAAGTGTGTGTAGAGAACAGGTGGGTTTCCTTCAAAGGGCACTGGGTGCATTCGGATGGATGTCATGTCACCCCTGCTCCCAGGGCTCTCTGCAGGGGCCCCTGAACTGCATGACCCAGGGCCATGTGGTGTGGGGGCCCCTCTCCTTTCCTTGGGTCACAAGTGTTTCTTCATTCTGTCTGTTGGTCTTCCCCATGCCAAAGGTCAGTTCTGAAGTGGGGGTGGGGACCTGCAAGCAATGCTACTCAGGTCTGTCCTGCTCTGCACACTCAGATCCAAGCCCACTGGAACATTTCTTACTTTTCAAGCCCACTAGCTAGGCAGGAAAACAGCCAGTCAAAACATGCTAACTTATCCCTAATGACATCAGTGTGAATTGCCCGAGCAATTTTTCTACTCAGTTCTCTACAAGACAGATACTATTCACATGGCAGACACATCAGTACACATAAGTGTGTGGCAACACATGTACAATTTACATGAAAGCATAGGGAAAAACCCATAACTGCAAAATTACAGTGATTCTATGGATTGCTTTCATTACTATAAAACAAGAGCTTATCCAACATGCAACCTTTCGATGCTAAGTGGCTATTTTCATTAAAATCAAATCACTTTTAGCCCTCAGAACAATCCTCAGTTCATCCTCAAGTCACAGAAAGTGACTTTCATTCTAGACACTCAGGGTGCAGCTACGACTCCCTCCAACACGTTCTCTTGGCCACACGGGACTTGGGGAATGGGCACAGGTCAGTCCACAGAGGAAGGACTGCTCTTTCTCTGAGAGGTGTGTGCCCTGCACCACATACACTGGGCCACCCAAAGGGCAAGGCAAGATCCTTCTCAGTGGGAAGAGGCACTGGGCTCCCATCTGCAAGACCCTGGTGCTCTTGGGGGGCTTCCAGTAGGAAGTGGGGCCAGACCTTGCTGCTTCTAGAGAAGAAAGGGAGCAAAACCATCCCCCTCCTTCTTCACTTGTTCCTCTGCACAGAATGGTCATGAACAGAAGGCCACAAAGGGCATATGTGTAGGGACAGTCCCTGTGCATCACAGGCTGAGGTGTGCATGAGATGAAGCTGTAGTCCGACGGGCGCAGAGGGCTACGGTGACTCTTACAGCTTCAAAGAGCTGACACAGTCAACTCCCAGAACTGCATGGAGGGATCTGAGGCTCAGCTGTGAGGTCACTTCACAGAAGTGGCAATTCCTGCCCTGCAGGGTCATTCTCTAGAGGGTGCCAGGGAAGGGGCTCACTCTGCAGAGGCCACGAGGAGTGAAGCCAGGTTCCCTTCTCTTCTGGAGAATGCCAACCCTGAATTCTGGAATGCCAGACTGTTCCATCTAGTTCATTTTCATTTGGGGACTAATGGAGAATTTTTAGAGGACTCTGATATTAATTGAAAAAGTAATTGCTTCCCAAACCAGGCAGTCCCTTGAGCTGTTCAGCAGATTCTTGGACTTGAGAACACACTGGAGTCACTCCCAAGACTCATGAGAGAAAGGCTGACCCACCTCATGGCCAGAGGACTTGAGCCTGCCGTCCAGGGACGCTGAGAGAACCAGACGCAGGTGAGCGCCTGTGGCTGGGTTCCCAGGAGCCAGGGAAAGGGAAGGCCGGCACCTGCCTGGCGCCCTAGTGCCTGGCGCCTGCCCCTCTCTCCCCTACCTCAGCGTCCAATGCCTGAAGCTGTATCTTCAGGGTTGCTGACGCCTCCTACCGAACGCAGGTCTCCTCCTTCCTCATCCTCAGTGGGGCCAGCAGGGTTCTAGTGAATTAGCCCATGCTGGGATAGTCAGGTCAACAAGGAACTGCTTCACATGCTGCCTGAGCACATCGCCCTCATGGGAGGTCAGCTGCTCCCCTCTGAATGTGCCATTTTCAGAGCTGCCACTGGTTTTAGAAACCAGAATAAAGAAGAGGACGGAAACTGCATGATTTACACACACTGAGCCTTCAGACACCTCCATGCGTATGGCTACCTGTTTAAGGAGCATGTCTTGCATTCTTGTCTGCATTAGGAGAGGCTTCTGAATCCACACAAGCGACCCAAACACACACACACACACACGGGGGTGGATCACCCACAATTTGCCTGTGATCTCATCTCATGTGATCCTTTAACAGCCAAAATAATCAGGAGCAGTTTTCACCATTTAACGGCAATCATTTTAAATTCTGAAACTTAATGGCTTCAGCTGGGCAAAATCATTCAAGGAAACCAGAGGAAAACGTCAATTACAATGCACAGCAGGTGCTGACAGTGAACTCCGTGCTAGAAGCCATAAATCTGTGTCTAGATGTTAGCAGAGTCTTGTAGACTTCAGCACCAAAGCCTCTGCCCATCAGTTTTCCAAGTAGCTGCCATTGCTCTGTGGCTGCAGAGCCATCAGGTTGCAGGCGGGCCAGGGCACTGCCTGGCTCTTCACTGAGAACACCAGTGCCGAGCATGGGCCAGCGGGGCCAGGAGCCTGCAGACACCAGCCATGGGCCTTGGTCATCTCGCGACTTGTACTGCTTTTCTAAATATATCCCATGGCAGCCTTACGCATCACACAGAGTGCGTGCATGTTGGCCTGGCTTCAGGAGGCAGATTAACTACCAAAACTTTCTTCCAGCCTTCCAGCACCAGGGACTTTAGACTGTGTAGCTGTCGAATCTTCCAGAAGCTCTGGTTAAATTCTGGCAGGACTTCTAACAAGGCTTTGGGACCAAACAGAGTTGCACTGGCCCGAATATACCAGATTTCAATTCTGAAAATAAATGCCAGACCTGAGGACACCTTGGTCTCTGTCCCGCAGACCCTGCAGGGAAGACCCTGCGCTCACAGGCACGACCGCAGCTCTGCAGTGGGGCTGTGCTGTCCACACCGCCGGCCCCAACTGAAGGCTGCCTCTCACCAGCTATCTTGTGTTTCCTCAACACTGCGGAGCAGTGCTCGCTTCCCAGGTGCCTACAGCGCTTACACATGGATCCCACAGGGTCTGCACAGGCCTTCAGGTCATTTGCTGTGATCCAAGTGAAGCAGTCTGCTTGAGCGCCTGCCCCTGCTGGAGCAGCAGGCGAATAAGCTGGCAGGAAAGCATAGAGGAGTCCGGGCATCTGTGCACGCCGACTGCCCTGCTGCCCTCCTGGACAGAAGCATTTCCCTCCACTGCCGTCTGGCACTGACTGCTTCCATCCTTTCTTGGGGGCTCGTGATATATGGCCTGCAATGAGCAGGCAGCAATGGGAAGGTGCGCTTCTATGTTCCCATCAAACTCGATCTACAATGAGAGGCACTGCAGCCATAAACGTGCACATCTATTCCTAAGGGGCTCATTCCCAGCTCCATTATAGCAGGTGATTATTTCCTTGCTTAACTAAGACTCCGTACCGTGTCAACAATTATCTTTGCATAAAAATACGACCCAGGGCCAGGCTTGCACAGGAGAAGAGAATTCTGTTATTCAAACATACCTGTAGAAATCCAAACATATTATTGCTTATTGACATATAATAAGATTATGATAAATCAGCAAGCAAGTCTCATGGCAGACTGATCCAGTAACACACACGAGGTACCACTCTAGCAAAGGTACTTACTAATAGTTTATTTCATTATGGGCCTTTGTTTGAACAGAGCACAATTTTCAGCCATCTACAAATTCAATTTACATTTCTGGCACTCAGGACTGCAATGATTAATTTTATGTGTCAATCTCACTGGGCCACAGTGCCTCACGACACCAAGCAGGCACAGTTTGGAAGGTGTCCATGACTGTGTTTCTAAATCAGCTGAGCAAAGTGGACTGGACACCCCACAATACCTGAAGGCCTGAAGAGAAAGAAGCTGCTGGCCTGCAAAGAGCAGACAGCAATGGCAAAGTGCAAGTCAATGTTTCTATCAAACTCGACCTAAAAGGAGAGGTGCTGGAGCCACAAACACACACATCCTTTCCTGTGCTGGTACTGGCTGCCCAGTCTCCAGTGTGCCCCCGCAGCCAGTTCCCATACCGCGTTAGCACTGCATTTCAGCAGGTCTCTTCACGCACTTACCACTCACTGTGCCTGCTTCCCCGCGGGGCCCTCTACCTGAGCACTAACTCCCGAGGCCTGCCTTGGTACTTCTCTGTCCACAGCCAGTTTGCCTGTTACGGGCTCTAGAGAGTCACCTCAGCCTGTGTCTGGCCACTGTCTCCACAGCTACCCTAAGTGTCCTGGGTGAATGTGACAGTACCTCTGCAGCTAGATGACACCCATGCGCAGGGAGGCTTCGTTCTTTCTGGCAGCCCAGGGCAAGGCTCTGCACCACCCAGCTCCACACCACACACTCCAAGCTGCTCTTGTGCTGCACTCCAGCATTTTTCACAAAGATGCTGCTTTTCAGCTGGGTCTCAAGTTCCCTCCTGCTCTGCCTTCACATGCTCTGAGGAGCCTGTATCCGCCTTGGCTCTGGGTGATAATGATGAAGCAGCCATAGAGGTCCCTGCAGCTGTGGCCCTAATTGCTGACTTTGGCCATATGCTGTGGAAGGGAAGGGCTCCAAGCCTTCGAGCAGCACCCTGTGAAGCTGCGCTGTCCGTCAGCCACGCCCAAGGGAGCAAGTCTCCACTGCTACGAGAAGTACTGCCTTTGCCTCCATGCTCAGCAAAGTGAATGGTGTGGGCCAGTGCCTCAACACTAGCATTTTTTAGCCTAAATATTTTGTTAAGGGTCAAATCTAGAACTTCAAAAGAGAAAATAGCACTTCATGCCGTGTCCTGGTGGTGGCAGGAGGATTGAGGTCCCAAGAACCCCTCTGTTCCTGCCCACCAGGGCAAACCCCACCCCAGAGTCCCCTGTGTCTGGTCTCCTAAAGGGCCTGAGGATCCTGCCCTGGGATGGGTGGGCTTGGGCATGGCCTCCTGGCCTAAGCACGAGGGCACCCTGGCCCCACACCACCACCAGCCTTCCTCATGCCCAGCTCTTTCCTGGCCTAACTCTTTCTGGAAGCTAGCCAATTAAAAACACAAGCGAAAATTTTCCCACCCATAACCTCTTATTAGAAAAGCACTTAGAAAGGGCTCATTAGTCTCCAGAGGGTCTGAAGCATCACCCGCCCATCTCACACTGGGTTTTCTTCTACACAATTCCCAGGAGCTGGAGCTTCCTAGAGGCATCCTGGAAGACCCGAATGCACTTGCAGAACATTGTGCTCCGCTCTTCTAGGGGCCGAGGCAGCTCCTGCCATAGTGCAGCGACTACGGCTGTCAGCTCTTCTGGTGGTGCACAGGCAGCTCACACTTTATAGTTTACAACCAAGCCAAATGTCATTCAGTGCAAAGCCACTAGACAAGGTGGCAGGTAACAAGGACAGATCTTGGCACACCTTGCTCCTTTCTTTCAGGAAGTTTATTTTCTGCAAGGACAATAAATGAAATTAGACCCTGGGATCCTGCTCTGAGCAGGGTGTCTACTGCACAGCACATCCCTGAACAGCGATTGCTGAAGACCACCTTGGATGGGCTTGTTCTTTCCTCCTCCTCAGTCCGCACCCCTCCCATTATCCCTCCCTCCCAAGTGGGAGCATTTCCAGCCACAAAGCACAGTAATTCCATCCACATCACTGTTAAAGTCAACACAGTCCTCAAGTGGCTCCAAGCTTGAGCCCTGGGTGGAAGGAAGCCCCCACTTCCTGCTGCATCACTCCTCTCCTGCAGCAGTTACCAGCAGACACAGTGTTCATGCTCAGCAGTAGGTGGGCTGATGTACGCTTGCAAAGTGGGCTTTTTCACTCTTTAATTTCTGCAGTGTTTTTATGAAATTCTCTTGGAGGTCAGGGCACAAGCAGAAAAGCAAATTAGGAGCCTCATTCATGGTTTCCTCCTTGACATGAATACACTGTACTAACTGCAAGGGTACAAATCACCAATTCCACTGAATTACACTCAATTATCTCAGGTCAGTGAGCTTCAAGCAAACCAGAGGCTTAATCGGAATCATTTCTGCAAGGCCTCCGTTAGCTGCAAAAACTAGTCACATAGGAACCCATCAGGACACAGCGTGGCCTGCTGGGCCAGTGCACAGAGGCACTTCCCGTGGGCCGCCGCCACGCCACCAGTCCTCCCAGGGAGCGAGCTGTGGCAAGCACAGAGCATGCTCTCTCAGGAGTAGGGCTTACAGAAGGACAGCATGGAGGGAGAACGCATTGCTGGGTTGATGGTCAGGGTGGGGTGTCGGCACCCAAGTCTGCTGGGTGCCCCTTGAGGGTGGAGACCTGTGGGAGCTCTGTGTGCTTGCAAAGTGGGGCTGCCCAATGTGGACACCTACACTGGGAACAGTCCTAGTTTCCTGAAACTGAGCCAGGTGAAGATTTGTGGCTACATATGAAATACCGCTATTTCATATTTTAAATGTCCTTACTATTGTGGATACAACACAGGTTTCACATCATTAAAACCAACCACCCCAACATAGAAAACACTTGAGAAAAACTGCATCTTTACAGTGGTGGGCAGGGTTGAATGTCCACATGACAGGCTTTGGAATTCACCCAGGGATTGGAGAAACACACTTCCAGTGTATGTGGGTGGGTCCTGATGGGGGGCCTTGCAGCCAGGCGTGGTCCCTGCCCATCCTCTCTGGTGCTGCTCACTACTCTGCTTCCTGCCTGCCATGAGCTAAGCGGTCTTGCTCCCCCACCTTCCTACCATGAGGTTTCTGCCTTGGAGCCCGAAGACCAGGCTGGATCCCAAGCCTGAGCTGAACGAAAGCTCTGCTACTGTTCTAAGTGTGTGGCTCCCATGTGGTGTTCAGGAACAGGAACACTGACCAGCACACCCACCAGGCCTGAGCAGACTGCAGAGTATCTTATTGCTCGTCCATAAACACAAATGCAGCATAAGCACTAACACATAAGGACTCGCCCTGCATTCAATTTGTGTCATTTAGTGCTGGTTCAAAGTACGGGGGGAGGGGCATATGTAAAGCACAGAGGTAGGTGTGTAAGGCTCTACACAGAGATGGCAACACCTTATGGAAGGGACCCAGACACGTGGATATTTTGAAATTGGAAGACTTTGGGATCAACCTCCTTGTTATACTTGGGAGGGGGTGTAGGTGGTTCCCACTCAGAAATCACATCATCTCACTGAAAATGCTCATCACACAGGGAGTCAGTAAGGTATCTCCTTCTGGGGAGACATTCCAAAGGTAACCCAGCAGCAGTAAGAGATGGACTGTAGAGACAACTGGGTACGAGTGTGCATATGTGCATGTATACACACACACATACACACACTCTGGCCTTCTCCCTGCTGCATTTGAACAATGGTGATGGTTAGAGCCCTGGGAGAAGGCGCGCATGCAGTACAGATGTGATGACCAAACTGCTCTTGCAAGCTACAGATGCCTCTGAAGATCTCCAAGAAGTGGGAGAGAAAAAGGCTGGGGAGGGGCAGTGAGGAGGCAGGCACTGACAGACACAGGAGCGCAGTTTTTACTGCTGGGCATCTGCAGAACGTTACAGAAAGTTTTCAGAGGGGAATGGTTCAGAAATGAAGATGCTGAGTGACAAAGAGAACAGTAGATGGGAGGTCAGGAGACAGTCGGGGGACCACCACGGTGGGAGAGAAGGCTGGAAGGACAAATCCCAGGGCAGGGGAACCACTCACCTGTGAAGTGTGGCAGGTGGCTTCTCACCCATGTGTACTTTTCAAAAGACAGCTTTTTGGGATTGGGATTTGGCCACACACCCTGTGGCCAAATCCCAGAGCCAAGATGACTGTGATTCCTCAGTGGTCCTGAGAAGAAGCATCTTGGGATGCATGACCCTTGCAGAGGAAGCACAGAGAACTTACGGGCACAAGCCCAGCCCTGGAAAGCCACAGAAACCTGCTCTGTCTTCGTCCTGTGAAGCTCAGTCCCTGCCCTGAGCTTGGAGACTCCCTTGGTGAACCCCTCCCCGCCATAAGCTCGCTGTGGCAGGGCTAGTGTGCATCTCATCTTTAAGACCCAGGGCCTCATTTCTACCATTTCTCTGTCCAAAGCTGCTCAGTGGAATGTACGGTCACATGTGGGTGGCAGGCAGCCTGTGCTCCATGCAGGGCACAAGGGCGCTCCTGGCTTACGGAGTCAGCACTCAACTTACTGAGTGCTGGTCACTGGGAGAAATGCACAGCATGAGAAGGGACGCCATGCCCTGGACTGTCTGCCTGAAAATGGTTACATGATAAGCACCATGTAGACTTCTTCACAATGAAGTTTGTGCGTGTGTGTGTGTGTGTGCATGCATGTGTGTGTGTGTGTGTGTGTGTGTGTGTGGTAATGAGGACTGAAGTGTTTGCCAGGCAGGTGCTCATGCTGCTGAGCTATGTCCCAGACCCCAAATGAAGTTTTGAAAGGACCCTTCACTTGTCCTAAAAAAAAAAAAAAAAAAAAAAAAAAAACTAGCAAGGGTCTGTTCATTGTGGTCAAACCATAAACTAATAGAAAAGCTGTTTATCAAAAATTTCAGTTTAACTAAAGGTGTAT
Source organism: Ctenomys sociabilis (assembly GCA_004027165.1). Lineage (NCBI taxonomy): Eukaryota > Metazoa > Chordata > Mammalia > Rodentia > Ctenomyidae > Ctenomys > Ctenomys sociabilis. The sequence continues at coordinate 24,403 of PVKA01005529.1, forward strand.
CTGAATCAATTTTATGTCCAAAGATACACTTCTTTTATAAACATCAGTGATGGATGAAATATATTTTTTACTTAAAATTAAAAGAGGATAGTGAGGGGCCAGGAGATGACTCAGTGGAATAAATGCTTCCCTGGCAAGCACAAGGGTCTGAGTTCAATCCCCGGTTCCACCTAATAATAATAATAATAATAATAATAATAATAGGATAGTGAACAAAGACGAGTCACCATGTTGACTCTGAAGACTATTGTTTTTAATCGATAATATGTCTAGAAAATTAGCTGATGCAGTGCTCACGGGTGCCTTGAATCTACTTGCTTTTCACAAGTATTCTAGAATACACAAAATAAAATAAAAACATTTTCCAGGTCAATGTCCACATCTGGCCAGCTGTGTCCTGCAGCCTACAGCCCCCAGTCCCTGCCCTCTGTCCCCCAAGAGCTATGAAGGCCGACTTGCTGGAGGCCCGTCGCCCGCACTTCTAATCAGCTTCCTAGAGGCTGGAAGGTGGCCGCCCAGGCTCGGAGGCACGCTCTTCCTTGGTCACTGCCTCTCGCATCACTGGGCAGGGCGCACTCCGGAGCAAGAGCTGTGCTATCCATAGCTTAGGGACAGTTCGGGACAGGAAGTGTCTTTCGACCGTCTTCGCTGGTTTCCGCTGACTCACACTGTCATAGCTGTGTCACCTCCTTCCAGCTGAAGAACAGCCCTTCTGAGCTCACACGAACAGCAGCCGAGGAGCGACTGCTCGGAGCTTCACGCCAGCAGCCCTGAGACCTAACCATTTTTCACAATGGTGCAGAATCGAAGCCACGCGAACACTGCCTTTCACTGACATAACCATCAATTTTTAAACCGGGCTTTGCGTTGGAGCAGTCTGCCCGCCGCCCAGACCCAGCTCAGTGCACTGTGCATGCGCACACAGGCCGACGGAGGGAGGCGCGTAGGCTGCGTGCAGCCTATCACATGCCTTTTTGCCTTGGACATTTCCAATCTATGCTGAGTTTATCGGGAAAACGCCACCCTAAGTTAGGAGAGTCTACGTGCTTCTTCAGAGGTGCACCATGGGCGGTGGGAAGCAGAAGGGGGTTCTGAGGCTTGGGAGGGCTTTCACTGCAGAGTTGGCTGTCACCCGAAGTGCACATGCCAAGGCTCAGGGTGGTGCTGTGTGCTGGGCAGGAACCACACAGGCCTGCCTCCTCCGGCTCTGGGGCAGGAGACTGCCGTCCAGGGGTTCCTAGGCTTGCTTTTCTCTGAGACCCCTTCTTCGCTCACAGACGTATATCTTCGTGTCACCCACAGTTGTTCCTCTGTACCAAAATGTGTCCCGACACCCTTTACCAAGGATGCCATCCATTTTCATGTCGGGCATTTTGACTTAATTCTCCCACTAAAGATCAGAGATACTCAAGGTTAAAATTTTACCATGCAAAATCAAGGGCAACTCAATTCTACCCACAACTCAGAATTCACTATAAATGATTGTGAGTAGGGATGTTTCCCAAGTTTGAAAACACCTGCCACGTGGCCACTCAGTTCAGGCTCCCCTTAGCACCTGTGAGTGAAGGGAGCAGCCCAGGCCTAGCGCAGGCTCCAACCCGCCGACACCTCGCATCTGGCCTTGGCTGGGATGCTGCCCGCTGTCCCCCACGGAAGGAGCCAGCTTCCGGCACAGCTTCTTTGGCACGGGGAGGCCCTGGGGCCATTGTCCAGGCCACTACTGGCCATGCCAAATCCTCTGCTGCAAGAGCGGACAGAAGTACAGAGCAGAAAATATTCCTTGGCGACCACATACATAAAAAGAAGGAATCTGCTTTTTGCTTTCCTGCGAAAATGAAACACATTTCAAAACTGTACAAAAGGCTTTGATTCCTGCACGCATTAGGCCGTGCTAAGCTCCTCTAAGTCTGTCCCGCAGCACCGAGGACTCAGAACTACAGGGGATCTGTTATGCACGCTCATTTCGAATTCTGATAAGCTCGCCAGAATTTTTAAAAATGTTTTCAGTCCATCTTTTTGAGCACCAGGCCTTAGATAGTTCTCCTTTTATCTTCAAACTTCAAAGTGTAATTTTTGACATAAAGGTTTGTTTTCCTGTGGAATGCTGAAAGTTTCATATACTCAGGGACAATGGGTTGGAGTTTCCAGACAACTGTATCGCAGACTCTGAAAGAACTTTCGCTCCTGGCTGTCCTGGCCGTGTCAGACTCCTGCTCCATGGGACCTGGGTCCCGCTGCCTGGCACCCAGGGCAGTCTGCCCGTTGGGCATCACTCCCTACGGTCAACTTTCTCAGTGTTCCACGCGTTTGCATGCTTGGCTGCCTACTGGGGACTCAGGTGGCAGCCCGGGAAAACCTGAGTTTTCCGAATGTCACCCAACCTGTGTGATCTTCAACCTTCACCTGGGAAGTGCAGATTCTGTCACCCACTCTGCATGGGTGAGTCCAGACAGTCCTTGGACACCACTGTGCCCTGAAGAAGGCATAAGGTGACACTTTCAGTTCTGGTTGGCCACCAACTTGGTCCCTGATAGCAGTGGCCACTGTTGTTGCTCTCCAGAGAAGCTCCAGGCAGAGGTACTGGGCTACTACAGATCCAGGCCTTATCTGGAGGCTGTAAGCACAGTGCTTTCCAGAGCACCACGCTCTAAGCACTCACAGTTTTATCCACCAAATTAACACTATTTCAAGGCCAACTGATCATCTGGCAACATTAGTCAATTTACAATTATGGGTGGAAAACCTCCAGCACTGCTCACGCCATGGCACTAAATACCGAGTAGAGTGGAGCTTCCATTGACAGCTTTATTACTCCACTTTACTACCACACGTTTTTATGTGACAGTGGAGCAGCTAAACACACATTGAATAAGTGCTGAGATAACTTGATAATGACCTTTCAGAGATTATTTTCTCAAAGAAGGTTAGTGGCAAGGAGATGGGAAAATCGTGGTGAGGAGCAAGGAGCTTCGCGCTGACAGAATCAGCAGTTATTTACATGCTCCAAATACTTCCTGGTCCACCGAGGAGCACCTGGCACTAAGCATGAGAGATATGGAGGAATGAGATAAGGGCCTTTATAGGAGCCAGCAACAGGACCAGGGACATAGGCAGACATACAGCATCTGAGACAAACAGCAACATCCACAGTGCTACAGCGGGGCCCTGTCTGTGAGGAAGAGATCCCAGCTCCTGTCCAGCAAGGACATGGAAGAGCTGGAGGAGCAGAGCAAGCAGGGCAAGGCCCTTCTTGGTGGGGAGGCACAGAGGCAGGCCAGCACGGGGCCTGTGGGAGAGGCTGCCGGGAGAGGGGAGCCCTGCCCGAGCGCTGAGCCCAGAAGTGTGGCTCCATGGGCTGCATGTGGCAAGCTCTGGGCTTGACCCATTCCTCAGCGAACCACGCATACCCCACACTCACGCATACTAAGTGCCACTGTGCCAGTCAGGAGCCGAGTGAAGTCAGTGACAGCCACACAAGGGCTCTGATGACCTTCCCTGATGCCCTCCCCACCATTTGCAGAGTGCTCCCACTGGGTGGGCTGTGGTTCCTGAGGACAACTGGCTTCCAGTACAGCAGGGAGAGGAGAAGCTAAAGTGTGACTGCAGCCAGCTCTGGGCCTCCTGCCTTTCACCCAGCTCCAAGCAGGAGGCTGAGGCGGAGGATGAAGAGGCTCAGCCTGGGTGACTGAGCAAACAGAGAGCTGGGGGTGTAGCTCCGTGCTTGGCATTCGTGAGGCTGAGTTCTATTCCCCAGCACCACAAAAAGTGTCTCCATATCATACTAATATAAGGGAAGGCATTGGCCCCCTGTGCAGAGCTAGCTTAGGGAAAGCACCCTGAGGAAGTGCTACTTAGGCAAGAGTAATGCATGGAGTTTGCCCTCTACGATGATCTGTGACCAAGGGCAGGGAAACCGGAGCAAGACAGGAGAGGAATCCAGGAGGGGAGCAGCAGCAGCCGCTGGGACTGCCTGTGGGTCTGGAGCCTCACCAGAGGCACCTGGGAAATTCCTCCAAAATCAGGGGCTTTCAGGAAAGAGCGGCCACTGTGACCAGAGGGCCAGCCTCTGGGAGTGGTGCAGAGCCTGCTGTTAAGTGCAGTTGCACTGACATTCATGCAGCCAAGGGACAAAGGTGAAGAGAAGGTGCTGGGGACTGGGCTGGGCAGAAGGCTGCAGCAGGGCTAGGTTCCGCTGAAGCCAGTGCCGCTTCCTAAGGGGACCCATGGGGCAGGGGAGGGGAGAGGGGTACCCAGGACAGGTCCAGGCTGCATGGTGCCGGCTGTCCTGCTGCAGTTCTGACCCAGAAAAAGGGAGTCCATCCTCTGGGGTAGCTGCCAGGAAGTGCTTGGCTACACCCTCTGTTGTTCTCATAGCTCCCTGCACACCTGCCACCCTCCGGGCAGACAAGGCAAGACAACAGGGTCTCGGCACAGCACCAAGCCCTCAGCCTGTGCTTTCCCACTCTCATTTCTGACTTTATATTCCATTTCTCCCAGGACTTCTTCATCATGGTGTCATTTTCTGAGTAAGTGCTGATAAAAAAGATGCTCATGTATCTTGTGGGCACTGTGTTTTCTTTGGTTAGTAAAAGGTTAAACTTAGGTACACGTTTTCCTTTGGACTAATAAATACACAACAGGTTGACCATTTGTCTCAAAGGAAATCACTGAGATTCAGATCCTGCCTTAAGCAGTACATCTTCTTTTATGAATTTACTATTAAAATGCTCTCATTGGGGGCAGTTTCGAGTCCCAAACGCTGGAATCTGTGCGTCGCTAAAGTCACCCACACCAACATACATCAGTGAGGTCTTCAGAAGCCATTAGGACACACAGGATTCTCCCAAGTGGAGCACTTGCATATTGTATTTCTTCAGATGGGCACAGACAAGTGGCCAGGACAAAGGACACAGTGACGGCGGGTCAGCGATTTTCCCTGCTGGCTGGACAGTTCTTCAGCAGAAATCATCTTTGTCCTCCTTGTTGTTTTCAGACGGACTGGCAACCACAATAGCCTCAATCTAGCAAGTGATAGAATTAAAGTCCCAGCTAACAGATAAGGTCACCCAGGCAACATTCAATTTTCTTTGCCACTGGCCTATGGCTCAGTGGAAATCCAGGTACAGAGCCCAAAGCCATATTCTGTCAGCTTCCAGGGTGAAGTATTGTTTTTTGAAAGTTGCTGTAGGCAATTCTGTGGCTGGAAAGATGTTTCTATGTTCAAAAAAGAAATTATGAATCTGAATTGGAATGGATATGAAAGAATACTGTCACAGGTGCACAGAGCCTCTGAAACATTTAATATCCTGGCCTTAATATTATGATACAAACCTTTTTTAATAATTAAAGCAGAGATGAATCACTGTAAGGGTCAGATGGAATACTGGTAGTGTAGAAGTCAGGCGCCAATGTCCTAGTATTAGGAATTCCTTTTAAAGACAAAAAGATATGTGGCAAGGTGTCGCAAGCCAAAAAGTATTCCCCAGGTAATACTCCCAAGCAAGTGCCATCACCAAGAGTCAGAGGACACGGCCTGTGAACCAAGAGGTGTATTTAAGATCTATTGGTCAAACCCTCACCCGTTTCATAATTAAAGTAAACTATCACCTTGCCCAGAATTGTAAGAACAGGCAAACATGGGGAAATACGAAGGTGGCCAGCAGGTCTTCCCCCTCAGCTTTTAGGAGAGCTGTGTTTGCAGAACCTGGGCAGATTAAGTTCCTGGAGTTGATGAACATGCTCGTCTGGTTGTACCTGGGCATCTGTAGGTGGAATTCATTTGACTCTGGCTTGAAAGGAGAGATTCTTGCCACTTGATGAGAACCACTCTATACCAGGGCTGCAGATTCTCTCTTGCAGAAAGCAAAAGCAGAGAGCACAGGGCTGCATGTACACTAATCGTGGGAGTTCCTCTGCAGAGACTCATGTGTGCAGAATTACTCCTTGTGCACTTGTGCAAACAGACTCACATGCTTGTGCAAATGCACTGGCTCCCTGTGCAGTCACTTGTGCAAGTCTTTTCACTGATCCAAGCCTTAATTTCCCAGTCCACAAAACACAGGAGTCAGATGACATTGTAAAGAACTCAATTATTTTTTCATTGGAGTACATCCTGCCAAGAATGGAGATGGGCCCGAGAGCTTATCCAACTTTCAAGCCGATAAATGAGCTCGCCACAGTTACATGGGTGTTGACAGCAGGCCTGAGGCTCCTGGCCAGAGACATAGGACATCATTAGTGCCATCTTGGCGCGGTGTGTGAGTGTCCTTTCTTATCAGTTACTCTTCCTGCAAAGCCCCGGGAGTCCAACAGGCAGCACAGAGGAATGTGGTTAGTGTTGTCACTGAAGAAGCCAAGTCATTTATTGTGGGCAGAAAGGAAGCATGCCAACATCCATGGAGTGCCAAGCCAGAAAGAAGGCCCTGATGGTCTCAACTTGCCACATGTGCCCAGGGTGAGCCTCAGACAGGGACTGAGTCCCATGCCACCCTGGCAACTCAGGTGCCACCAATCCCTCACATGGCAACCCCACTTGAGGTATGCTATGGATGAATTATGTCTCATAATTGATCCCCACAGTCAAAAATTCTATTTATTCCTGAGAAAGCAAGATTTTTTTATTTAAGGAAAAGCAAACTTCTTGGCAGGTCTGGGCTCTGACACAGCCAGTAAACATGAGCACATTTACTAGAGCTCAGAAGCTGACCATGTTCAGCCTCATGGTAGTCATTAGTCTCACGTGCCTTCTCGCACAACCCGGCCAGTGCTCTGCTCACATTCATTCTCCCCTTCTTCCTGAGAGTGAATCACTTTCTCAAAACAGACTTTATTTTTCAGAACTGTTTCAGGCTCACAGCAAACATGAGCAGAAGCACAGCGCGCCCTGTGGCTTCCGCTCTGCGCACGCTCAGCCTCACTGTCACAGCTGCCATCACAGGGTGCCTTTGCTGCAGGTGGCAACGTACATGGACACATCATTATCACCCCTGTCATGTAGCTTAGGTTCCTTCTTGCTGTGCAGCCTGTGTGCAGCGACACATGCACGGTGACACGCACCCAGCATGAATGCTACTCCTAGAGGAGTCTCACTGCCCCAAACCACTGTGTTGGTTTCACCCTTCCCTGTCCCCAACCCCTAGCGACCATGCATAGCTCCTTTTTGCATAACAGCAGAGTTGGACCCCACACTGCAAAGTATTTTCAGGCTGGCCTCGTGCTCCCGAGTCCCTCCCCTTGTTCTCCTCAGCTACTCATCACTTCAACCACGAGTTATCAATTTATCTCCTGAAAGACATGCAGGTGCTTCCATAGTTTGGCCATTATAAATCAAGCAAATTCAAACATTCACATACAGAATCTGGGTAAACCTAAGTTTTGACACCTTTGGGTGAACACCCAGGGCCCATGGCTGGGTTGCAAGGCAAGGCTAGCTGGCTTCCCACAGGCAGGGAATACACTCAGGGTTCCAGCACTTGTGGCCCGCGCTCTACATTGGGCCCACTGAGACAGCAAGGACTGGCCAGGGCATGTTCACTGCACACACTGGCACTCCTCAATTAGTAAGTCGGTGTCACCTCAGAACTTGTCAGAAACTGAAATCCCCACCCTTTTCCATCCTACCCCTCCCGGAACTCTAACATTAACCCTAAAAACAAACACTAACCTACAATGCACTATGGAAAGTGACTCACGACCACTGCAGGAGATGATAATTAGGCTCTAGTGTGCTTAGAAGCTGAAAGGGAGCCTACACCAGGTTTTTGTTTTAGTCCTGAGGCTCAAACTCAGGACCTTGTGTTTTCCAGGCAGGTGCTTCTGCTACTAAACTGCATCCTCAGTCTCCTCTGGGTCTGAGGGATTCCTCTCCCCCTCTGCTGGCGGGGAGCCATTGTATTTCTCTAGCTTCCACCAGCCCTGGGCAGAGGCCTGTCTCACTGACTCTGCTCAGCCTGAGACACAGGCTCAAGCAGCTAAGGACAGCTTCATCTGGGGCCACATGTCCCACCCTCGGTCAGCTCCCGGGGAATGGCACAATGCAAGCGCTGGCAGAGAAGGCCAGGCCAGCTGCCAGAGGCCACCAAGCAGGGGGAGAGGGGAGGCTCCAGGTGGGAAGGCCTAACACTCACCCCACTCACCCTGAGGTCCTTGCGCACACAGAGCTCAATGACCTGTCACCTTCCAAACAGCCTCATCTCTGAACACCTCAGTCTTTGGGGTGTTCAGAACCAAAATATGGTCAAAGCAAGGAGGGGGATTTGGAAAGAACCTGTGTCCAGGGCAGACTCCTGAGCTGCTGTCTGCAGCCAGGACCCTGGCTCGGGGCTTCGTGTCATGAGCACGAACACAAGGCTTGCTTGGGTAACCTGTGTAAGCTTCTCCCTGCAGCCCAAGCACCCTGATGAAAGCAATTCACTCCCTGGTGCCTGCTGTCCTGATGCTCACAGGCACATTTGCCTTCTGCCCCACAGCTGCCTGAGAAGCCTGTCCTCAGGTGATCTACATGCACACTGCAGCCCAGTGAGGGCCACACAGACTCCAGGCTGTGTCATAGTGAGGCACATGTTTGTGTCACAGTGGCTGCTTTCAGCACCGAAAACAAGAGGTGTGATCAAAGCCTAAGGGGGCACAATTCAGTTTTTTAAAGTTATTTCAATAAAAGACACACTGCCACAAGTCCCCCCCAGCTTCCAACCCATGCACCCTACCACTGCCACCACTTCCTGAAGCGGTTCTGAAATCTGAGTGTCTAGTCACACGGTTGAGGCTGCCTCGATGTCCTGGACTGATTCAGAACATTTCCTTCTCAGCCTCATTTTGCCTTTGGGGAAGGGCAACAGGTCATCTAGTGTCCACAGTGAATGGGGACACAATGTCACCTTCTCAGGAACCCACTTTCCATCCCATGGCACCAGCAGCAGTGCTCACCCTATTTTATCGCACCTTGTAGAAACCACCAAGAGAGGATTCCAGAAGAAGTATGTCAGAAGGTGCAAGCCCCATGGGGCGAGTACGCCTGGAGCACAAGGACGCGGGGACTCAGGCCCATGTGTGTCTTGCCATAGTAGTCTTCCATGTAAACGTTCACTGCAGGTTTGATCACATCTCTGATTTGTTGGCTGGATTAATAAACAAGGTTAGTATTAATTTTTAATATTAACCCCCAGTAAGCTGTGGGAGTTCCTGAGTTCAGCCATGCTATCCTGCTCCTATAAGGGTGCTGGCTCTGGCTGCTTAACCTGAGCCAACTCCAGCCACCGATGTCACACAGCAGCTTAAGGAGGGACAGACATACTCCTGGGGCACCACAAAGCATGGACTGTGGACTGTGAAGTGGGGCACTTTACAGTCCATGCTTTGATTCTTTTTGCACAAAATTTCATTAATTAAATATTTAAGTATAAACTTTAAAACTTGTCCGGTGAAGATATGGGGGAACCCTTTTTAAATTAAGACTGAAAAGTAAAAACCATTGGGAAAAAAAGTGGCTAACCCAGTCCATGTAATCGCATATCTAGGCATCCATGCAGAAAAAGAAGCCTGACATAGGTGTGGATGGATTTAGATTGCAATGACACTTTGATCATATATTCAAATGGGTACCCCCAAGGGTTATGATTGATGGAGTCAATTACATAAAGTAGAAGAAAGATTTTCTGTAATAACAAAGTATATCATAGGGGCCACAGAGATGGCTCAGTGGAATAAGTGCTTCCCTGGCAAGCACAAGGGCATGAGTTTAATCCCAGGTTCTAAAAAAAAAAAAAAAGAGTGCATCACAAATAAAGTCCAAGGCAAATAGAAGAAAAAGAAAAATATTTGGGAAACACAACAAATGGTTAATGGCCCTCATATATACAAAACCCTACATATTGAAGGATTTGGGAAATGTAGTGAGAACAGACATAGACAAATGGTACGGAAGCACTAAAGCCCCCGCGTTCATGGCAACAGTGAAGTGTCCGTGACAATACTGACAGGCCCAGCAAGCGGGTGGGTGAAGGGCTGTGAAAGATCATTGAGAGCCAATGTTCTCAGGCATTTGGGGATGAACATTCTGACCCCTGCAGGTAGCACACAACAGGCCTAAGTGTGGAAGGTCATGTGACAGCATTGAGGCAAATCTCAAATGTACTCAGTGCTGGTCTTGCACCTCCACCTTAAAACTCAACGCACTGACACCCAAATATCTGAATGTAATAAGGTATTCATGTGCAGGTATTTATTGAAATAATCCTTTGAGTAGTGACCAACCACCCGGGGAGGGCTGACTAAACAAAGGTGTCCACATTGCAGAATAAGCTGCAGCTAAACAGGAGCTGACCACCTCAGGCCCAAGCTGGACCTCATAAGGTGCAGTGGACTCTGGCAAAGAGAGGCATGTCCAGAGGACACTGCCAGACCCAAGAGCAAGATGCAGAGTCACACGGACAGTAGAGCCCTCTTTGCTGCGGTCGGTAATGAACGCATACGGACATTTGTGTCTACAGGAGGACAGAGGATCACGTGGGAGGATCAATGTACGAATGCCCATAATCTGGAAGTGCAAGCTCTCTGCAGGGCTCAGTGCCACTGGGAGTGGGGCTGCTTCTGCTTGGCCAGCCATTCCCACACGCAGCCCAGCCACAGCTCCACAGCCGGGCACCACTGAAGACTCCTAAGCCGGGCCAGGCAACTGTCAACCCCTCCTGTGTGAGCAGAGGGTTATTATGATGAAAAGTTTAATAAGGCCAGCGCGCTCGGGCCCTTCTGTCTCTCTTAGAGGGAAGGTTTCTTCCCCAGGTAAATATAGCTTCCTTTCTCTCAGTAAATATATCCTATCCTTAAAAAAGAAAAAGCTGATGAATATATTACCAGTGATTAGCCTGGAAAGGGGATAAAAGAAAGACGAGGGAATTTACTAGCTTCTGCAGCCTCTAGTTTTTTTTTTTACTTCTTAAACATCTATAACTTTAATAATCAAAATAGACCATTAATAAGAAAAGACATTGATACATAAAACATTATTTGTGATTAATTCATGATCCACATTAGAATACAGTTTAGCTAAACAATAGTAAAACAGTAATACAGCATTGTTATGGTTTGCACATAGGTATACCCCTAAAGCCTCATGCAGTCTTGGGGCAGCTTCTGTAGTCTGGGATTGATTATTGCCCTGGAGCAGGTAATCTGCATTACAATGGAAGGAGGGGAGAGAAGCCAGCTACTGGAGCTGCTGCTATTCCTCCCTTTGTGCTCTTGCTCTTTGCCGCCAGCCCGAAAGGCCCAACATGAAAGGTTGCTTTCTACCGTGTGCTGCTCTGCCTCAGAGCAGGCTGAATATGGACTGAAACATCCTGCGACTTTCCTTCCTTCATTTTGAATGTTGGACATCTGTCCCAGCAACATAAGAGTGCCTGAGACAGCCATGTATAACAAACATATTTTAATATTCACAACCTTTCTAATAACAACTGATGCTAACAGGAGTTTCTAATGTCGATTGCTAGCGTGTGTCTGCAGTCACCTGGTAGGGCTACAAGGAAGAAATACTGCTGTTTGGTCAACAGCAATGTACCTGAATAGTTACATTATTTCTATTGCTCACTCTGTAAAGTCAGTAACATAGATGGAAAATCAGTACTTTTGGTACCAAGTAATTTTATTCTCTCTCTTGTTTTAATAATAGACAAACAAATCTTTTAATAAAATGTATATGTAGTTGTAATTTCATTTATGTGTATTATTCATTTTTAAAGTTCTCTATTCACTTTCAATTTATTCCAATAGGTAGTATAATTACCAGTTCTTTTCTTAAAATTAATTTATAACAATGTTCCATAAACAAAAGAACATGGTTCACTTCACACATTATAATTATGACATAGCATCAAGCTTTTATCATCTGTTGTTACCATTATGAAAAATTTAACTGTCATTTATTGTACATTCCACTAATTAATGCTTGCTAACTTAGATTTCAAAAACACTAACGGCATCATCCTTACTGATGGGAGAAAGGAAGAGGTCATGGATAATTCCATGCTGCAGAATGTGACACACGCGTCATGTGTCACATTTCCCTGAGGACCGGATGAACTGAGGGTTGGCTTGATGAGAGGAGGCCAGAGACACAGCCCTCCCACCCCTGGCACACACCAGCTCAGACAACACCTACTGCTCCTGGGAGTAACCTTTCTTAGTGGTGTCCGGAGTACAGAAATGCCTGGGGGTCAGCTCTTCCTGCTGTAGGGTGGGGGCCCAGGGGCCCAGGGCAGCAATGGGGTTCTAGGGCCTCAGACCCCAGCATCCACTCTGAGTCTTGGCCTCATTCAACCAGAGGTCTGCGCAGGAGGGAAACAGTCCCAGGAGACCTTGGCTAGGCTGCTCCAGCCAAGCTGTCACTACCCAGCTTTGTGTGTCCTAGGTGGACTTGGTGGTGTTAAATTTCAGATGCCTGGTCACACAGGCCCAGAACACTCGTCGTGTGAGTTGCTAGCACAGGCCAGCAGGGCCTCCCGTGTCCACTGAGCCTCCAGAGATGCTCTACTTGCATCCCTTCTAATAATAATTTTTGCAGTTTTCAGGGCCCAAAAGACAAAGAGACTACGGGCCACCCATCTGACCTGGTAACCTTGAAAAGAGTAAACATAAAAAGTTGTCCCAGATCCAGGGGCCACATGCTCATTGTTTGGCATTCACTTGGGGACACACAGATGCGGTTTTAGTTAATGCGACTGCATGTGTGAACAGAAGCCCAGCCCTCTTAGCTTACAAACCTGGGAGGGCGGCCCCACCGCAGCAAGCACTCTCAGCCCTAAGGGAACACGCTGCAATGGCTGCTCCCAGCAGATCCCAGAGGACTGGGGACAGCGGCCGAGCAAGGGGCTGTGAAATCGGCCTCCGTGTAGGGGAGGGGCCATGCTGCAGTCCCTGTCTGCAGAGGACAGTGCTGTGGGCAGCTGGTCAACCGGGAGCAGGTGGCGCCGCAGGCCCAGGAAGGGGCAGTGTTTGCTGGGGATTTCGGCTGCCCTGATATAGCCAGCACTCAGACTCCAAGTCGAAGAGCCTTCCCAAGAGAACATGATTTTCTCCGAACGCTCAGAGTCAGTGACAAAAGGACAAGCTCCTGTGATAACTTAAAACGGTCAATTAGCTGTTTAATTATGCTTAATGCTGATCCCAAAACATAAGCACGCACACACGCTGGTTACACACAGGAGCCCAGCGTGGTAGGAATGTTAATAGTGAGACCATAAAATATAGCTTCATTGCAACATTTGTGGAATAAAAAGCTTAGTTATTAGCTCTACTAAAATAAGCAAGCATTTCTATATGTAGTTATATATACATACATTTTTCATATATACATATATATATATATGTAAGTTTTCCCCTAAATCTACAAGAGATTGCAGGAAAGATTAGATTTAGCTGACCCAAGTAATTGCCTAAAGGCTGTTTCGAAGATGTCTCCACTTTCTAAGAAGGCCGGTCTTCCCAGCAGGGCCCGCCTGCCAGCCCGCAGAGCACCAGCCCGCACCTCAAGGCTCCGGGCGACCAGAACCCCAAGCTCATTCAGCTCCACCTGCCCTGCCCTTCTCGGTGCTTCCAAACTTTCCTAGGAAAGGCCCCGGCAAAGCGCCGAAGAGGAGTCGAGGAGGCGGCTGAGGTGCGGTGTCAGCTGGGAGCGGAGCAGCAGCCCCAAAGGCCGATGCCCACGGCGAGAAGCCTCAGGCCTGCGCGCGGGCACAGCCACGTCCCAGGTGCAGCGGGTGGGCCAGCGCAGAGCGTGCCATTTGCAGTCTGGGAGCAGAGACTCCTAATGCCTGGTTAATGTTTCTGACTTTAAAAGGTTCTTAATGGTTTAATGTGTTGGAAATCCATTAAGCACATGTTGCCCTTTGGCAGAGCTGTTCAGAATTAGAATACTTTTAATGGTTTTCCCTGGTAAATAAACTTAAATTAAAAATAAATTATGTGCAGTTCAATTAGGGTGTGGCCTCAGCCCTTCTTAGGTCAGCCCCCACCCGAGCTCTGGGGCCAGCACTGCCGACCTGGATGCGCCGCATGGGCTGAGACAAGCGGGGGAAGAGGGTGGCTGTGCCGAGCGGGGCACACGAACCCGCAGTTTGCAGGACTGGCCGGTGGGTCAGCACCCCCAGCCTGCAGGCTTCTTCTCGGCACATGTGAGGGGCAGAAGCACGGAGCAGCCCTCAGCACAGCGCTGGCATCAGGAGCTTCTGGCCCACGGCATGGTCCTCAACAAGACACCCACCGCTAGTCATTCCGCATGCGATAGTCATTCAGGTGTATCGGAATGACTGCTCATTAACAGACAAAAAGGAGAAAATGCAGTATCTACACACCGTAGTACTTACTATACTTGCAGAAAGAAGGATGAGAGAACTTGTGACATTTGTAGGTCTGTGGAGGCATCTTGAGATCGTAATATCAAATGAAATCAATCGTCACAAAGCTTAAATATCAAGCATGCAAGATACAATATATAAGAAACCCAAAATACAAAAAAGGAGCAACAGAGATACAAAATGAGAAGTAGAGAGGTCATTTTCAAATGGGAAAGGGAGCAAGAGAAGGATGAGGGGACGGGAAGGGGCTTAAAAAATAACTTAAGAAACAATTCAGAAAATAGAGCTTCTGCAAATGGGCAAGGAGTCGTGCATTGGGCAGGGCAGAGAGGGTGGGAAGAATTGAGTCTTTACCTGTATTCAACATGTCTAGTGTACTGCATAAAAGGCTCTAATCTAGAATATACACCACAAACAAGCCTCTGCAAGTAGGGATGAAAACATACCCATCCTTCTTAGTAGGTCCTCAAAATGCTCTCCCTGCTTACGTGTCACTCTGCCTGACTGCTCCAGCAGCTGGGTGGCTGTGGGTGGCAGCTGTAGGGCGCCCTCCAATGCAGCACTCAGAGGACAGCTCAGAAGTGCAGCAGTGCGTCCCCAAGCCTTGCGGGTGGCCTTGTCTGTTCGTCTTCAGCACTGGGGACTGAGCCCAGGGTCTTCACATGGAGCTATTCCTCCAGTCACCTTTTCTTTTTTATTTTGAGACAGGGTTTCACTACATTACTAAACCACCCATTCTGTGTTGGGATTATGGTTATCTGTCACCAAGCCCTGTTTAAAATTTTTACTTTAAGAATTATTAATTTAATGAAAGCCAAAGGCAACACTCAGTGTCTCATAACTCTCCAAAAACAGACATCTAAAATAAGTGCAAGTAACAGAACAATCAGAGAACTAAGAGCGCGCATACACTAGATGACGGTGAATGCGAAGTGCACTGGGCGGGGGGACTGCGTCACTCAGGGAGAAACAGGCTCCCTGTGGCTCTCCACAGGCTGGACCCAGACATCGCCATCTGGGGACAGGACACGGAGCAGTGGGTGCTCGTGCTCAGGCAGGGAAGCCAGGAGCTTGTTCACTGGGCACAGAGCCCAAGGTTGTGAACATGAAGAAGTCCTAGAGCTCGGCCACAGCGCCTGACACAGAATGGTTAGGATGGCAAACCTTGTGTTGTATCCATTTTACCATGAAAAGAGAGAAGCCATTCTCCATTTCTGTTCCCGTCATTCTTACGACACTGGTTGCCTGGTGCCTCGCTATCTCAGATGTGTGTGCCCTGCTCTTCTCACTCCTGCTGCATGATGTTCTGAAGGCAGAAGGCGCACCTGTCACTTTGGCCTCTGAGTTTGGAATGGTGCCTGGCATTCAAATAAATATTTTATGATTTTTTTTAGCTAAGGTTATTTTTCCCAGAAAAATGTTCATTCTATTAATCCCAGGGGATTAAGTACACACAAATGTCCTAACTGGGACATTAAAAGTCCACTGTGGAAATCAAGTCAGCTATATTGCACAAGTCTCTCTTCCGAGTAGTTACCACTGAGCAGCTCAGCATACATGGGCTGCACAGCACTGTACGAGGATAAGACGTAAGAGAAATCGCAAACTCAATTGTGCTTGTTTAAGTGGATGCCAGAGTGATCTCCACTCTCTGGCGCTGCCGGCCCAGAGCCGAGCGGCCACGTTAGGAAGCAACGAGCTGCGTGCAGCCCTTGTGGAGGCGGCTGCTTACAGGCAGAGCATCTTATTTTAAAATTGCTTTTACAGAGAAGACCTCACCTGGCCCTCAAAGCCCCTCCAAGACAGCGAGGCAGGGTGCCTCTCCAGGGTGGAGACAAGCTGAGGGTTCCAGAAGCCAAATGACGGGCTCAGCTCTCGCCCACAGAGCCTGCAAAAGGCACACTTCGCATTCACCGTCATCTAGTGTATGTGCGCTCTTAGTTCTCTGATTGTTCTATTACTTGCACTTATTTTAGATGACTGCTTTTGGAGAGTTGTGAGACATTGAGTGTTGCCTTTGGCTTTACGTGCTCTAGGAACTGCACTCAGAAGCCTCAGGCAAGCGTGCTGGAGGCCACACCCTCCTGCAGCTCTCCTGTGGGTGAGCTCTCTAGATAGTGAGACTGCGCACCTGCAAGCCACCCAGGGAAGTCCGTCCTGGCATGAAGGGTGGACAATTAACAGTGATCTCCCTACCTGCACAAGAAGCTAAATACTGTCTCATAGGTGCCACAGAGACTCCACAGCAGGTCCCTGTGCCACCTGGGAAGGAAACAGAGCTTGGGTAGAACAAATGGATTTAAAAGACAGAATGATGCCAGTAAAGAACCCAAAGCCAGACTATAAAGAACACTACAGGCTCATGAAAGACAACAGTGTTTCTCAGGCATTAGGTTTCCCAGCCAAATAACATTGCTAAAAGATCAGGGTGATAAAATCATGTTGTTCATGCCAGTATTTTAATGAAAATGTTAAAGGCAAATAAGTGTTCTTAGCTAGTGGTTAACTCTGACTGCTGGCCTTCATGAGGTTACATTCTCTGCACTGGCTACACAAGGACAGCTCAAGGCTTTACGTCCTCTAGGAAACACAAGACATGGGGATCACTCTGCTTTACAGACAGGCTAGGGGTGTGCAGGGAGTACGACAGTGTTCCCACAGGCCTAGCCCCGGCCAGAGCTGCTCGCACATAGGCAGCCGGGCACTGCGCCTCTGTCCTCACCCACCCAACTCCAGCCTGGCACCACCTGCATTGTTCTTGCACCTTTGGGATGACCTCCTGGCATAAAAGCCCCTTGTCACATCTCACAGGAAGCCAGCCCTTCTAGTGTGACCTCCGCAGCCATGGCAAGCCCTCACACCCTGCCTCTTCTGCTCAGGCATTGGGAAGGTCACCAAAGAGCAGGATTCAATCAGCACGGCTGTGGAGAGGTGAGGAGAGATGCAGGGGGCGGCAGAGACTGGAGGGTCGGGAACACGTAAGGGGTGACTTCACGGTGAAGAGCAGGAGTGCCACAGAATCTTCACACTGACAGGTCTCCAGGGAGCCTGCCCACCCACCTGACATCAGAAGTCACTTTTCCAAGGCCAGGACCCTCTCTGCATGAGTACTGCGCACAAAGCTCACTGTTCACAGGGACCTGTCCTTTGCGCCCTCTTCTCAGGCCTTTCTGGGGCTTCACTGGCCCTGGAAGCACACCTGTCAGATCCTGGCCACTCTTGCCCCAGACACAAGCTGTTCACTGTGTATCTTTCCATACAGGGACTAGAGACACCCGGGACCCTCCTGGGATCCTAGCCCACATGGTAGAAGACTGTTGCGTCCCGTGAGACAGGCAGGAGGCTTTCCTACTGTAACCTAAGGTTATACTCTTTTTGAAGGGGTCAGGAGGCACTGGCCTCAGAAAGGGGCTGAATGCCATGTGGATCATACAATAAACTGCATGTACTTAAGCCAAATCCTCAATAGCTTCTGGTTCACTGCTGCTAATCGCTAGGGATCCAAGTCCACGCTAGCCCTGCTGTCTGTTTACACCATACAGGGTGAGTAACATTTACGTCTTGCGCTCTTTCGATTCATCCTCTGATTAAGTCTGTGCAGGGACATTCCTGCCCACGTCTGTAAGGCTCCATCTCTCCCTGGCTTCTGAGAGCCATGGGCTGCCCTGTGTAAAGCCTGCGAATGCTACAGCCACCTGCACAGAGCTTGGGGCCTTCAGGGGACTTGCCAGCCCTTGTTCTAGCGTGTCTCCCGCCCTTGTGCCCAGCTCTGCACAGGTTCATGTGGATGACCAACAGCAGTGACCAATTCTACCTGAATTTGTTCTCAAGAGCCTCGGGCCAAGCTGGGCAGCTCAACAGTATTTCTTCGTACAGCACAACATCTCATTTCTCTTGATTTTCTTCACTCACCTGTTTTCCCTCTTATTCCTAACTCTGACTCAGTTTTATTCCTTAAAGTAGACTGCTGATCTAGTATAAAAGCATCTCGTGGTCTTTGGGAGTTATATGTCTACACATTGTGCACCCGGAAGGAGACTCACACATTCTGCCAGTCCCTCACCATTTTGTGGTTTGAGTTTTGTGGATTCACTGTTTCACAGGTTTTCTCTATTAATCTAAATTATTTATCATGGATTTTTTGCTATATTGTGGGATTTTGCAGTACCATACAGTATATGTATGTTGCTAAAATTACATAAGCTTACGAGTTTAGAAAATGGTTAAGAACATTAGAAGTATTTTTTTAAAGTGTGGGAAAAGCTTATAAGAGTGTGGGAAGGGTTCAGAAAGCCTTAAAATACATATAAATACTGAAAGAAATAATGTCGCTACTTTGCTGATTTTCACTTCTGGCGGGGGTGTCTGGAAAGTGACCTGTGTGACAACTGAGGGACTGCTGTGCAGTCAGGGAAAGTGCGTGCCCCAGCATATCAACAGCTGAAACGTCCAGGAGAAATGACAATCATGGAAAAGAGAGTAGACTGGAAGCACCCAGTATGGCAGGCACCAGAAGGAGACAGGTCCCATCTCTCTCCAGCGTACACAATGAAACTCTGGCCTTTGCAGAGAGAGGGCCACCGTATCCAGTACCACCATGTCCCAAACAGTGGACTTTGGTAACACTGTGGTGATTTCTGCGGCCCATACTTAGAGGCGGGAGGGGGTCCCTCAGGACTTCCATTCCCTTCTGGACTGGGGACTTCAGCATCTGCCCTGGACACTGCACAGGCAGTTATGAAATTTATAGATATAAAAGCAAGTGGAAAAGAGACCTGGGAAGCATTAAGCTAAGTCATTGCCTGCATTACAATAAGCAATACAACACAAAAATATTTCACAAAAAGAAAGGGAGTTACCCAACTCTGAAAGACAGATGACAAGACTTAAGAGCCACAAAGCTGGCCAAGACTAAAGGTCTCCTCCTCCCTGGTATCCAGATGGAGCAGAGGGCAGCACTGTGGGGCCAGTGCTGAGCCCAGCAGGAGGGGCTGTGAGGAGTCTGTGGGACCAGAAAGGAGCACCAGAGAGCTGAGTGCAGTCTACTCACTGGCTGTCCCTAACCCGCAGCCAGGATCCCTGGAAGAAAAAGAGCCCCAGCTCCTCCAGCAGGAACCATGTCTCCACAAGTGTGCAACTTAGGGTATAGTGTAATCCACATTACACTGAGAAAATACAAAGAACAGCAACTGCTTGAGCTAAATAATTTCTTCCACACCCACAGGACAGCATCAGAAGGTGCTGATACAGAGTGGGATGTGTGAGTTCCAGGACCCTCAAGGGTCTGACGATGCTGAGTGCTCCTCTGAAGCACCCATCTGGAATGGAGTAG
Source organism: Ctenomys sociabilis (assembly GCA_004027165.1). NCBI lineage: Eukaryota > Metazoa > Chordata > Mammalia > Rodentia > Ctenomyidae > Ctenomys > Ctenomys sociabilis. The sequence goes on from PVKA01005529.1 coordinate 44,086, forward strand.
AATCCACTTGGAATGGAACAGAACCTATGCCAGCCCTTTGTGCACTTTACACTGACCCTGCTCACTAACAGCTAGCACAAAGGAAACACTGCAAACTATTGCCATGCAACATTGTTTAGGAAATAATGACAAGTAAAAAGCCTACACAGACTCAAAATAGATACAACTTTCCACCAATGTTTTGGATTAAATCTGTGATTGAGAAATGCACATCAGTTGTGTCCCAAATTTTCTGATCAAGGAGATTATGAGGCCACAGAGGAAAATGATCAACGATGTAGAGTGTGCCTAAGAAATCACATGGAGAGAAAACATTCTCTCAGGCTTTCACAGAGAGCGAATTGGTCAAGTAATGGCTGTGACTCATCCACATGGCTGGCACTGACAAAGGATCTGCAAACTGCGGTACAGGGTTTCAGGCTAAGTCCTGAGGGGATTTGACTGACCTTGTCAGATACAAAAGTTATATTTTTTTGTTATATAGGTCTTGCTTTATCTTTGTCTTAACCCTCCAGCAGAACAGTATAAAAATGAGGTATAAAAAGTAAAGCCATATTAATATGCTGAGCTGTAAAAGGCTCAAGTCAACAACTTCTGACATTACCAGTCCTGCAGATAACCCACTATTATTATGGACTACTGGACTATATTGGATTACTGTCCTGAATTCATGCACCTACAATATATGAATGGCAATGGAATACCCATGTCTGACAAAAGTAAACAAAAAGGGGGATATAAATGAAGAACCATTTTGTAGTGAATATATGTATATACAAAATAGTATAGATATACATTTCTTTTAGTGTAATGAGAGAAAGTTTTGAACTAATAGTGTTTAGACAAGATATCATGTCTGTATCTCATACTATGAACAAGTATTACAAAGACAACAATATGGAATGTATTAATTATGGTACCTGTGCTACCTGTTTTGAAACTGTCTCATTGTTGCTTGTTCTCTAAAAAATTATTTAAAAAAAGAGAAATGCACGGATATAAAGGGAAAACTGCTTTTAAAATTTGGAGATGGAATAAAATGTACTAATTCTTATCTTCTTTTTTAATTTTTCAAAATGTATTTATTTACTTACTACTTATTTAGTACAGAGCTTCACTACACAGATCAGAATTGTAATGAAACCCCTGGCTCAGCCTCCCCAGTGCCGGGATTACAGGCATGCACCCCTTGACACTGGGCTCTGGTGGCCAGTGAGTGCAGCCGGGGCTCCAGGGGCAGCGGAGTCTATGGTGCAGGGGATTAATCTCCAGCCCTTGAACCTGCCAGGCAGGTGCTTAGACTGCCCAGCTGTCTCCACAGCCCATAGTTCTCACCTTCTTAACATACGGGAGGACTAGCTCCATGAAACTTCATAAACTATTTCCTCCCAGCACACGAACTCCAACACAAGGACCTCTCAAGTCCATGACGGAGCACATGTCAGGACCCCAACACACCGCTGCTCCTCCTGCGCACAGGCAACCCTGGAGCCTCCAACAGGAGCTCCCTCCTGGCCTGACCTTTGCAAGATGCACACTTCCCTCCCCATCAACTCCGTGCAGAAGACACTTAGCACAATCAGGGTGCTGCAGCCCAAGAATGCTACGGCTTTGGGTGGCCTACACGTCTCTCGTGAATATGCTCCAAGTGGGTTCGCGGTCCTGGCTCACAGTGCCCAGCTCGCACCCTCAGTACCACACAGCCTCCAGTTGCAAGGTGCACCGTATCACTGTGAGGGTCACAAGGCAGGAACTGCAAACCCCAGCCCAGGGCAGGAGGCAGTCTGGCCCTCAGCAGCTCTTACTGAAACACATGGCTCCTGGGACTTGGGGGACATCCTTGCGTGAACCATATGCTACCAAGAACAAGGTGGAAATTACGAGGGGAGATAGCCGGGACACACCAAGCCTCCAGTTCACAGGTCCCAGTGTCCCCAGCTGTGATGCCACTCTTCTCAGGGCAGGGAGAATCCTCACATATATACAGCACATGAGGGACTAGGGAGACCAGGGGCTCCTCAGTGAGATGAGCGCGATCCCCGCCAGCCCATTCCAAAAGACCTTGAGGTCTAGCTGCAGGGTCTCCACTGTACTCACCAGCACACTTGGTTCTTGTCTTGAGAGCTGGCCCTGGAGACCCTGTGCCTCCCTCACCCGGCCTGGTGAGCAGCACGCTGATTTCGTACTCCGTGTCTGGGTCCAAGTGGCCAATTTTGTAGCTGGTGGAGTCCACAGGCTGCCGGTCGCTCCAGCTGCCACTGGCTGTGCAGTACTCCACCTCTCG
>PVKA01005529.1:46469-89872 GCA_004027165.1 Ctenomys sociabilis
GGGGGGGGGGGGGGGGGGAGTACACGAGAAGGCTTTGCTCGTATGAGGAACAGCATGCACGCTGGGAAGTGTGTTCCCAGACTCAGTCCTAAAGCAAAGCCTGCTCAAACAGTGCCATTTTGTTCACGCGCCTGCCCAGCCACTGGGAAGGCAGAGGCCAGGAGCTCACTTGAGCCCAGAAGCCAGAAGCCAACCTGGACACCAACTACACAATCACCAAGTTTTTCTAATTCCTTTCTCTAACAGTAGGTACACGCACTCTCACACGGTGGCATGCAAGTGCCAGGCAGCGTTCCACTGTCAGCCTCTTCTCTCAGAACTTTTTCAAAAGTATCAGAAGTATTAAAACTCTCTACATTACTAATTTGAGTTCCCTTATACTTATCTTTCGAAGATATCATTTTGAAAACAAGACTGACATAGCAGTTCCCCTCATCGTAAGTGCATTTCCTGGATGACAGCTCCCCCAAACTACACAGAAGACTTATGGGGAAGAACTGGGCGCGCTAGAGAGAAACGTCCACTGCTGCTGCTGCTCAGAGGTGTCCCTAACAGCCCTCATTAAAGCAGAGAGCAGAAAGAAAGCTCTGAATCAAAGATCCAACAACACCTCGCTTGATAAAAGCCCAAGAAATCAAGAGCTAATTCTCGTTCTGGGCCAAAGAAGTCTGTTTTGTTTAAAGCCAAGACCTAGTCTGTCCCCACTGTGACACAGGACAGACTCACCCCAGCTTTCCTAGGGCATCAGTTAGAAGCTAGTTGAGGCCCATGCCACGGTGAAGGTACCGCCTGAGAGCAGCAAGGCCACTGTACAAACTAGAGATTTGTACTTGAAGGAGCCATGCTCTCAGAAAATCCCTACATGTGGTCACTCACCCACAGTGCGCCCCTTTGGTGTATTTTTGTTTTTCTGCTCACACTACACTAGGCAAACACACCCTCTCCACCCTGTCCGGAGGAGGTGGAGACTTGCTTGCTGTAGATCCACCTGCCCTCTCTTTGGCAGATGGCAAATCCAGGGCACGTTCCTTTCCAGCTCTCAGAGAGCAGGTTCCATCCAAGGCCACAGTTGAGACGACCCAGGTTGATACAAGACCCCCCAGGAAGACAGCAACACTATGGTCTCCTCTGCCTGGGTCGGTATCAGTCTTATTTATTATATTCAAGATGTGATAAGTCACATCAATGATAAAAGAGTGGGGGAAGTTTCATTAGATTGAGTTGAAACAAGACACCCAATTTTGAATGAAAACCACTGAAGGGATGACGATCATTGTGTAAATGCACCACCCATTGTTCCTGTTGCATTTACATACAAGGTCTGTGCTTTAAACTGTGACAAATTCATAATGATTTAATACTAATTTATGTCATTAGGTAATTCCATAACAAGAGGTGGGCCTTTCATAGGACATCCTAGGGCATTCATGTGGCAGGCCGAGGTTAACTATTTTCACATTGCAGTGGCTAACAAGGGTTGTTGAACTGCCACTCAAGGAACAAATCAGGGGCAGAGGGCCAAAAGGCACAAGGCCATTTGTGCAGGGCTGTTTATAGCACCTGCACCCGGACATGGTTTTAGTGACAAGCGCTCTCAGAGAATAGCTTCTCCACTAGTTCTATACTAATTTCTATACTAATTCCCCGTCAAGAACAGTCATTCCCATGCTAAATCAAATGAGATTCAACTAAAACTTGGAAACAACTGGGAAAGCATCCAAAAGAATTTTTAGTTTATGTGAATCCACACAGTAGTAAGTCAACGTTTAAATTAGGAACACATTGTTCACAAAGGGAGAGAGGAAGGAACAAGACGGAAGGATGAATCTCAATCTCATCAAAGCGAAAAAAAAGTAAGGAGCAACTGAAAATATTTCTTTCTCCAAAAGGACCTCATTATATTATACTTCCCAGGCTGCGTCAGAACTCAAAACCTTGCAGGTTCAGCTTTCAGAGTGGCTAGGATTACAGGTACACACTGATGTACCAAGCTAAAACTATTTGGTTTAAGTGAAAGGATGCCATACAGCTAGCGCTAGAGCCAATCATCAATGTGAGACCTTGCACACCCAGGCCCAGGGTATGTTTACCTGCACAGGCTTCAGCTCTGCTTCCCCATTTGTAAGCCATTAGCACTTCGCACACCACATGGCATGGGGGAAATGCTACAGTAGAGACAAGGAGCCTGCTACTGTTTAACAAAGCAACTGTCTCAGAACACATTATTCAGCTAGTAGAGTCCAGCATGTTGTCACCTTTTATTGGAGATGAAGTCTGTACAGAATGTGGTTCTACACTTACGTGTGGCAGAAAAGACAAATTTCAGATGTGAGCCCTGCAGACCTGACAGCTGCTCCCGACAGTCCACGCTGTTCCACGTGTGCCGTGGGCAGTGAATGCTCAGCTGGCACCGGCACCCCTACCGGGAACCTAAGGCTGTGACAGCCACAGATATGCAGGGAACAGCATGCCAAGGCATGGCCCTAGCCCTGCCCGTGAAGCTAGTCCTGGGATGTAAGCCAGTATTTTGGGGGAAGGCTGAGGGAAGAGGATAATAAATTTGACTCCAGCTTGGGGAATTAACATGTTCACAGATCCTGTCTCAAAATAATTAAAAATTTATAAAGGGGGGATATAATTCAGTGCAAAGGCCCCACGTTCACTCCCAGTGCTATGGGCAGGACCTCTCTGCAGGAGCAATTTGCCAATATAAGAAGCAGCCCACTCTAAGATCAATTTCACCAATTTTAGTATCAATTTTTATTCGTATTTAACAAGTGCAAAACAAAAGTTTAAAAATAAAGCACAGGGCTGGGCAAGCAGCTCAGCAGGTGAGCAAGCGCTCAGCCTGCACGAGGCCCTGGGTTCAGTTTTCACCAACAAATAAGATAAGAAAAGGCCTCATCTGGTCCTCCTAGGAAAAACCACGGGGGCTTGCCATGGTTGTCTAAAAATGCCTCCTGGTGCATCTAAAATGTCCCAATTATCCTTTCTGGAACCAAGAATTGCCTCAGCAGCTTAATACAATAAGCTCCATCGCCCACAAGAAAGCATTAAAGCAGCTAAAGGGAACGATTTCCCTCTTCTTTTATCATCCACCACCTTCCCAATGTAATAACTCTATTTTGTATCATGCAAAATATAGTAACAGGGCCTAACTGGGACATTATGAATGCTAACACAGGGCCATCAGTATGGCTTGTGTGGGTATGCCAGCGCATTCTGTATTGACACGGCTTCCTTTTATTAACTACCTTGAGAGCCTAAACACCCTAGCTGGTGAATATTTGCATTTTAAGTGATTTTCTATCTGTAAAAAAAAAATTAATTTCTTAAAAAAATTTATAGGTTGTAATCTGAACATAGAGAGCTGGCAGAAGACCTTGCCAAGAGCATATTCATTGCTTTGTGTGCCACTAAGCCAACATAAATAACCGACATTTTTCAAAAAAAAATATTACTTGCATGCAAAATTTGTACTTAAAATGCAATCCACTGGCATAGCCTGCCATCCAGCTCCTGCTTAGAAAGAGGCAAGGTAAGTTTGAGCTTGGAACAAATAATGAACTCACAACAGACTATTTTGCAATATCGGAACACATTAAATACCTTTAACAACCAGCTCTGCATAGTTTGACATCCCGACCCCTCCTTCAGTGCGGATCATGCAGCGGTACTTTCCGGCGTCACGTTTGGTGGTGTTCACAACACTGAAGGAAGCCATGAACCTTCGGGGGCTGGTAGCCTTTGTCTCCTTCAGCGGAGCATCGGGGACATTGATGCCCTGCATTGTGGGGGAGGAGAGCACAAAAAGAAGCAGCATCAGCTGTCACCTCAAAACTGGAAGACACGGCAGGCACACAGCTCTGCTCCTTGCCTGTCCCCGAGGGTGGCCATTCGAGAGCAGGTGGCCAGGAAACAGTGCCACTGATGTGTGCAACTCTTCAGAGGTCCTGGGGTGCAAGTCAAAAGGAAGTGTGCAGAAATGTCTTGCTTTGACCCTTTCACAGCACTGTGCTGAATCAGCCTCACTGGGGGTAAGGGGAAGAAAAAACAGCATGGGAAACACTTTGTTTTGTTTCTTCTCTACAACTCTTTTCATTACACTTATCTTATTTTTTAAGCTTGGCCAGGAAACAAAATTATTTTATGTAGTACCCTATTACTGGTGTCATTCTGCATATGGACAAATAACTTACTATGAATGACAATAAAGCTTGCACTAGCTGTTGTCCCAGGCACCGGGGCAGGGGGACTAACCTAGCTTTATGGTGTTCTTCTCAGATTAAAAATAAAAACACAAACCCTCTAACAGAAGTACGTGTTTAGTAAGTACCATCCCATATGGAATACGAGAGCATGACCTCTCCAGGAGGGCCTGCATTCCTGGGCCACAGGATGCAGATTCCACTGGGGCAGAATGTCCTTTGTCATCCCTGGGCACAAGGCCTTTCAGTTACGCGCACTCATGGAAATCCATATGCTTTCAAGAGCTTAAAGCACCCCCCCCCCCGAATAAACAACCTGGAGATTTCCATTTTATCTCCCCCCTCCCACCATCACAGGGAAAAAAGCCATCTTGGACTTGTTCCTTGTAATTATTTGTAGAAACCAATAGCTGAGGATCTTAGGGTGACACATGGCTGGCACTATTTGCCCACTCTTTGCCCACAGTGCTCCTGGGTGCCAACCTTGTACTACCACAGTGCCAAAACACTAGGTGAGCAGACAGGGGGCTAGCATCCCGCTGCCTGCTCTGTGGCACAGGCGTGACTGACGCTAGCCGCAAGCAGTGGCAAGGATCACAGGCCCAGCAGAGGTCACAGTGTGGACCAGATGTGCATGGACATGGAGGTCAGTAGGCAGAAGTGACCACGGGCTGAGGGCCTGGGGACACTGATAGGCTAACAAGGAGGGTAGAAGTGCACATCCGGATCACAGGAAAGGTCTAGAGAGGCCAAGTGATCAGACAGAGCTGGTTAAGGGCAGGGCAGACAGCCAGTAGAGCTGTGTACATGGATGGACATGGGCTGCATTAAAATGCTTTTATTTAAAGATGTAGAATGCAAAGCTACAGAACAATAAAGCTCAGTGCATCATTCTGAGACTGGCAATACCCAGGGTCCTTGCAGCTTCCACTGCTGAGATTCTCACTGGTGGCCTAGACTAACGGACACAGTTAGGGGTGAGGCTGACCAGGGTGCCACACCTACCCACACCCCTTAGTGACTTCCCTTCACTGGGCAGTTAAGACCCTGGCAACACTGCCGTGAGGAATAGAAGATGAAGCAGGAAGACCACTGGGCACCAGCCCTCCAGGCCCCTCCTGCACTCTGCACCAAGGGGACCCAGAAGGAAGGTGGGCCAGCCATCGGGATTCCAGCACTGGCCCTGGCCGGATGCGCAGGGGCCAAGGGCTTGCTCACAGGGAGCATAGGACTACAAAGAGCCTCCCACCAGGACACAGGCAGCCTGGGAAAGCACGGGCCACACACGGCACGGGCAGTGTGGCGGCGACCTCACAGGTTGCAGAGACAGGTCCCTCAGCTCCCAGGAGCAGCTGTGCTGTAGCAGCAGAGCTCCCGCTGCACAGAAGGAAACACTGGGAGCACAGAAGAAGAGTTCCACCAACAACAGCTTTAGCTTATCTGCAGAAAGTCTTGTTGAGAGCTCAAAATGCTGAAGGCAGAATATATAATCCCACAGCGCCTAATATGTATGTATGTTTTACAAAATGGTCTAATCTTAAACTGAAATACAGAACCAAAAAGTTCTGAAAAAGCATTACTGATATAAGAGGAAGTACCCTCCTCCCAATAATCAAATTCTACTGGTAGCAAGGTGAGACTTACTCTATCAAGCTAAGTTTGCCTTGTTTTCAAACAAGGAAGGGAAATAATCTCCAGTTTTTATGGAGTTAATTTAGGTCCCAAAGAGGCAGGTTCACATTAGTAAATGTTTTGTCTGTTACAATAGCAGAAAGGACAGAAGCGGTTGGGTGCACCTGGCGTGACTCCACCACGGATACTGTCACAGAGACCCTGCGACATTTTTCCTAGTAGAAGCAAGTCTCAGCAGGATGTTTACACAAGAGATTTTCAATGTATGTGTTCAGGGACTCCTTACAACTCTCCCAAGTTGTAGAGGGGCACCCAAGGCCAGGAAGCCTTCTCCATGGGGCGTGCAAGCTTTGGGGCTATTCTGCCCTCACCCCACACACTGGCTGAAGGTGCCCTTGCCTGGCCTGCATGTGCTCCGGGAACACTCAGGAGATGCCGTGTGTGTGGCTGTGCAGGAAGCTCTATCCAGCCTCTGCACGAGAGACATACAGGGAAGAAGGCTGTCCCCCATGAGATGGCCCTCCTCTAGCCCAGGACCCACACAGAACACCAAAATGCGCATTCACCTGGGCGTGGGCCCCAACATTCTGCACCCCAACCCAGTGAGCGTCTTTCAGGAGCCACACACCATCACAGCAGGCAGCAGAGAGCGGAAAGCAGCAGCCTGTTCCTGACTGAGCTTAAATCTGCTTCTAGGAGAGAGGAACCAGGCAGTGATCACAGCAGAGCAGTGCCCAGATCCCGCAGCATGCAGATGGAGAGGCCCTGCCCAGGAGCCATAGGCGCCTGACCCAGCCTTGCAGCTGCACAGGGGCCTGGGGCGGAGGGAGGGGGAGCTCAGAGGAGGCACAGGCCCAAGTGTGCTCCAGTAGCCTGGGAGGGGGAGGGAGGAGAAGCACAACATGGACCATGCAGAGTGCGACATGCTGAGGGCCACCACTCCTGAGGATGACTGCAGGACAAGGACTCCAGGCAGAGAGCCAGCAGCCCCTCTGTGGGGACAGAAATGGACCCAGAAGTGTCTGATGGATGCCACAGAAACAGATTGTCACAGCTCCCAGAAATCCTAGTGACAGATGACAAAGGAGAAGTACAGAGAGGGAAAGAAGGACTGCAAGACGTAGGGAGGCTGTCAGTGAGTGTGTTCTGCTCTGGTGCTTCAGGGCCACCACCTGGGGACTCTAAGCACCCAGCGCCAGGGGCCATGTCATACACTGCCTGTGTGACCAGGCATAAGATGTACTAAAGACATTAACTGTCTTTGAGGATCACAGCCTCGGTGGAAAAATGTTCCACAGGCAAAAGAGAAAGAGCAGTCGCTACACAGCCCATGGATTCCCCAGCCCTGGAACCAGAGCCTAAGCTCCATGTACAAGGCGGACCAAGAGGGAAAGAAGAGAATGTTTTGTTTTATTTTACCTTATGTAGATGAAGCCTCTCCAGTCCTCCTAAGGTGACCTCAGGAAGGGGGTATGCACCAGGCAGAGCCTGGCTCTGAAGAGGGGCTAAGAGGACAGAAGCTGAGAAAGCAAGGAGGCTGCGTCTTCTGCCCTGCCACACTCTGATTTCAGGTCCTCTGACTCCACAGAGGTAAGATAATGAAGCGGTAAAGAGTAAGGTCACTTATTACAGTAACACAATGAATGCTGATTAAGAAAAAGTGCCCAACTTACTGGTAGTGTACAGCAGGGGCACCTCTAACCTGTCAGGGCTGGACAGTAAACCTGGGCACGAGGCTTGGTCACAAAGTCTGGACAGAGTTTCAGTCAAAAGGTTTCACTGTTGCCAAAGCAAAAGAACAAAGCTGGTGGCCTGGGCTCATTCCCCAGTCTTCAAAGTGCGCCAGAAAGCACCAGTGATCCAAAGGAGCATGCAGTGAGGGCACAGGGGCAGATGTGGACCAACGAAGCCGGGCAGGAGTCAGAAACCCACCCTCACCTGCACATCCACGGACTTTCAACAAGATTCTGAAACCCTACTGTGGAGAAGGGCAGTGTCCAGCTGATGGTGCTGGGGAAACTGGATGCTGGCCCACCCCACCATGTACGAAAACAGACGTAATGCCTAAATTCAAGAGCTACCATCGTAAGTCTCTCAGGAGAAATTTTCATAGGGGAAATGCTTACCCAGCTGGGATTGGGCATTGACTTCTGAAGTGTGACATTAGAATGAGGGTCACAAAGAAAAAGCAGATAGATGCAAATTCGCTCTAACTTTTGTTCATTGAAAGTGATCAGTAAGACAGCAAATAGACCAAAGAACAGGAGAAAGTATTTATAAGTCATTTATCTAATAATGGATGAAGATTTAGAATAATTTAAGAAGTGCTACAATTCTATGATACCTATAAAATCTGACTAAAATTGGGCAAAGAACTTGAAGAGATACTTTTTCTAAATAGATACACCAATGTCCAAGTGGCGCATACCATGGTGTCCATCAACACTGGGCACCAGGAGAGAAAACAAATCAAAGTCCCAGTGAAGCAGTGCTTCACACCCAGAGGGTCAGCTAATATTCAAAGTTCAAGCACAGCACAGGAGCACGAGAATGGACAGGAGTTTGAACCCCTGCCTGTTCCTGATCCAAAGGAGTCATTCAGCATAAGGAGCCCTGTGGTAATTGCTCTGAGTTACAACGTCTACAGGCTGCAGTTAAAGGCAGCAAGCAGCAGACTGGCCTAACAAGAAGCCTTCAGGGAATCTGGGAGCCAGGAAAAGCCCAGCCCAGGTGCTGTGGCCCCTCCATCCCCTTGTCACTCCTGTCCCTCTCCCCTCCTATCTTTCCTCTTCTTCTGTCCCACCTTCCTTTTTCTTGCTCTTAGACATGAAGTGAATCCAGCCTTAAAAAAGGAAGGGAATTCTGCTGTAACACTGCAAGCCAGATGACACAAAGAGAAAATGCTGTTACACAAAGTATCCAGAACTGACAAACTGGCAGAGACAGTGCAGTGGCCACCAGTGGCAGAGGGCAGGAGGGGGATGGGAACTAATTCTTGGCGGCTTTTGCTGCAGTGATGGAGCCCTAACCACTTATCAGCCCAATTGTTTAATACTAGGTGACCTAAGAGTGTACATATTTCCATTGATTTTTATAAACTGATATAACAGGAAATATAAAAATGACAACTTTACCAAATGCATTCAATACAAGAACCAACTGGTTCAAATGATGCCTGCCCAAGTGACACAGGACAGCAAGAATGAGAAGAAACATGCTGCCTGAAAAAACTTACGAGCTTAAGAAACTGAATGTCAAGGCGCACGTACATTCCTATGATGTAAAAGAGTCTCAGCCTGCTCCTCAACAGGAGAGATTTCTAGCTTCACACCTCACTTGAGTCTTCCCTGAAGTGCACTTCAGCACGTGGGTTAGAGTCTGCGCTGGGGCCAGGGGTGACGGTGAGCAGCCGCAGTCCAGGCACTTGGGGGGCTGAGGCAGGCGGCTCACTGACCCAGGAGCTTGGGCCCAGGTGAGCAGCGCAGTAGGACTCATCTCCAAAGAAAACAAGCTTTCAATCAGGAGTTAAAGTAAGCTGACTGGGGAAGTCAGAAAGGAGAAGCAGACTCCATCTGTCCGGAACAGTGGACAGAAAAGCGAAGAAAGGCTCTCTCGAGCCGGCTGCGGGGCCAGAGGCCAAGAACTCAGCAACACGCACACGATGCTCCCTGCTCCAAGGGAGACCTATGCTGAGTCTGCCCACTCCTGAGGCAATGAAGAGAGAGACAGCTTCTAGGCCAAACGTTTAGCTATTAAAACTTTATTCAATACAAAGAGTAGAAAACACGTACTTCTGGGCCAGCCAAATAGATCAGCAGACTAAAGCACCTGCTTAGGCAGACCCAGCGGCCGGGAGTTCAGTTCAATCCCTGGGCCTGCTATGCTGGCCTCACCCCTGGGGCACACTGAAATGGCAATCAGACTGGGCGTGGTGGAGCGTGCCTGTAATCCCAGCACTTGGGAGTCTGTGAACAGGAAAATACTATGAGTCTAGTCTAGTAGTGACACCCTGAACACTGTGTAGACCCTTCCCTAAAAAACAAAGAAAAAACAAAAGAAAAATACATAGTTCTGAAACTACATCATGGCATCACTTAGAGATAAATCTCACTCATCACTACGTAGCATCCTATAGTTCACTTTTTCTATGTCCCACATTATTTTAATTTAATAGCTGAGGGTCAGGGATATAGCTCAGCAGCATAAGCACCTGCCTGGCAAGTGCAAGTTCTTGAGTTCAATCCCCAGTACCATAAAAAATCCACAAAATATTAATTTAATAGTTGAAGTGATCTAAAGTGCACAGAAAGTTGTATGTCTTTGTTTAACTTCCCTAAAGAATCTCTGGAATTTTTCATAATATGAGACAGATATTATTAGATCTCTGACAACAATATTATGTAAATAATACAATAATTTTATGTAGATATGTTTATTTTGTGGTAAATCTCAAGGCTTTTACCAAGTGAAACTGTCCTTACTAGATTGCATTTTAAAATAAATTACTGTCAGTTTCACCATTTTCAAAAATGGTAAATTTCTTGTCATACTGTGAGCCAGGCTGTGCTGCCAACCCACAGCCAGGGCAGGACTCTGGAGCGGTCTTGGAATCCACACCTTTAGTAGTGGACATTTCTCAAAATGGGACACACAAGCCACACCACGTGGTATAAGTGTACTGCAGACAGCTGAGGACAGGAGCTAGCAGTATGACTACAATGCAAACTTGCAATCAGGATTCCAGAGCAATATCTAAAAACCTTCAAGCCCAGTCACCAGGTGATGCCTATGTTTCAGACATGCGGCACGGCCAGTGATTTCAGGCAGGTAGAGGAGCCCATTCTAGAGCCTGGGGCCGGCACTCAGCCTTCAGGAGAAGGAAGTGGGCTGAGAACCAGCAAGTAGGGCAGACAGATGGGAGGACAAACGCAGGGGAGTGAGGGAGGGGAGGAAGGACAGGACCGTGGCCCTGCAAAGGCAGGGATGAGAACAGGAACGGGCAGAACAGGCTGCGCAGATGGTGGAGGGGCAGAACAGGATCCGGAGCAGAGCAGAGCAAACGCAGATGTGCCCAGACCTGACCAGGAGAGATGCACATGTGGAAAGGGCCCCTGCGTGACCCCACTGCCCTCCTCTGAAATCCTGCTGTGTGCATGCCAGCAAAAGCCTTTCCACCTTTGTCTCTTGATGCTGGAAAACTGGTCAAATCCACCAGGGCCTTGGGGCCCAAACAAGCTCAGGATCAGTCCATGCAGTGTCCTGCAGGAGCTGCTACAGTGGGGTAAGGACAAGGGAGGGCAGCACCATGGGAGTCAAGGGGACAGAGACCTGAAGAAAAGACAGGAACTCTCCCTACTATGGCACCAAAACCCACTTCCTTGGCCCTTGAGACATGGGGAGAGATTACAGTACTTCTGGTCCTTTGCGAAGTGACGAGCACATCTGCTGTGCCAGTTCAGAGGCCGAGGGAAGAGGGCTGAGGAGCCAAAGCCTGGGGTGTCGCGGACCAGGAGCTTCTGTGAAACGCACAGCTGAGAACACATCTGGGTCAGTCTCGGAGGGGGGCAGCAAAGCTAGCTACCATCAGGACACTATTAACTGAAACCAAAGCCAAAACACACCGTACACTACAGTCCTTCCCTTCAAAACCAGACATCCCCTGTGGGAAACCCTGAAAGTGACAGAACTCCGAACTCACTACATGTTAAGAGGTGGGTGGCACTATGAAGCCCATCTTCCTCAACACCGAATCCAATCTGTACTTGCCTTAGTGGGAAGAAAGGATCTGAGGAGGCAGGCAGCTGCCCCTTCTTCCTAGCGCTGGCACCTACTACTCGGCATCCTGTCCAGGGTGCCTACTTCCTGTACTGCAACGCACAACAGGCTCCACAGAGCACAGCCAGGACTCAGAGCTCACCTCAGTCAAGCCCCAAACACCTCAGAGATGGCCAGCATCAGGGGCTGCAAGCACAGGTGGGGCTCAGTGGGAGGCCTGGGGAGGGCTGGGGTGGCGTGGCGATGGGACCCCGGGACAGACCATCAGCACTTGTTACAATCCTTGGCAAAGAATGTGGCTCAGAACTAGAATTTTTAAATTTTCCTAACGTATGCTGCTTATGATTTGTTCTTTATTTAAACTTTGAATTTCTCATAGAAGAGAAACCATACAATACTTATGTGGCCCATTTATTTCACTCCACGTTTGGTCTCAGCGTGTAACCGTTTTCCTAAAAATGCTTCCAATTTATTCTTCTTTATGGCAGGGTATTGCTCCACTGGTATAAATACCACATTTTCCTACCCATTCGTCTGTTGCTGGCATCTGGGCTGCTTCCAAGATGTACCTGTAGGAGGTGGGCTGCTAGAGCCAGGGCGAGCAGGCAGCCCTGTGCTTCACCGCTAAGCCTGAGGGTGGGCCAGGCGGGACTCTGCTGTCAGGACAGTCCTAGGGTTCTTTCAGGAATAAGGACAGAGCAGTGACTTCAGGAATAATCTGGACCTGTGGTAGGTCCTTGCTCATCCTCTGAGTGCCAGGGTGCCTTTACGGCTTTCTGTGGTAGCATGTACCCCAACACTGCTCTTCGAGGTCCACAGGCCCTGCTTAACCCTTCCTACCCGGTGGCCTCTGTCCCCCAGAGATATTCTCTCTGTCCTCACAACTGAGACTTTCAGCTCACCTGCGTACTGAGTGGAGCTTCAGCTGAAAGAGCAAAAGCAGAACCGCACTGCCCATAGCAGCTGCTCCCCAGGCAGAGCCCCCGCTCCCCACAGCAGGGCCCCTGCTCCCCAGGCAGAGCCCCCGCTCCCCATGGTAAGAGCCCTTGCTCCCCACGGCAGAACCCCTCTTCTCCACAAGGTAGAGCCTCTGCTCCCCAAGGAAGCAGCCCAGCTCTGACTGCTGCTCTGTCCTCTCACTTGCCTCAGCTGCTTTTGTCCTGGCTTCTGGGCCATGGGGCCACAGGTGCCCTTTGGCCCCCACTCCAGCACAGAGTCCCGCCTGGCCCACCCTCAGGCTTAGCGGTGAAGCACAGGGCTGCCTGCTAGCCCTGGCTCTAGCAGCCCACCTCCTACAGGTACATCTTGGAAGCAGCCCAGATGCCAGCAACAGAATGGGTAGGAAAATGTGGTATTTATACCAGTGGAGCAATACCCTGCCATAAAGAAGAATAAATTGGAAGCATTTTTAGGAAAACGGTTGCACGCTGAGACCAAACATGGAGTGAAAAAAATGGGCCACACAAGCTTAATTAAGTATTGTACGGTTTCTCTTCTATGAGAAATTCAAAGTTTAAATAAATTGAAGAATAAAGCAAAGGCCAGATACTAGGAAACAGGGAACAGAATTTGTTTCAAATGGGAAGTGACCAACAGAAGGAGGACAGTGTGGGGGAGGGGAGGACAGGCATAAAGAATGGAGACCTGTGATACCGGATCTATTGTTCTCGAGGGAGGAGCTCATTCTGTACTGCAGAGGTAGACTACGGAGATTAAAATGTAAAGGAACAGCGCCTTTTGGGAACTTGGGCAGGGCTGCATGGTGGGCGGTAGGAAGCCTTTGGGCCCTGGAGTCCCTCATTTGAGTGGAATAGAACGGTGGCCGGGAGGATCCCTCTGATGCAGGAGGGGAGACATAGAATGATCTGTGAGTACTGCCCCCTGCTGGCTGCTCCCCAGCTCTGAGTGGGAAGAAGGGAGCCATTTGGCTCAGGCCCGGCAGGCCTGGCACCTCACAGTGTGTGGGAAGTGTTCGTGGTTCCAGACAACTGTCCACCGAGCCCAGCTGGATGTCTGTCCTCCGACTGCTCCCAGTTTTCCCAGGGTGAGGGCGCGACAGCCCCAGAAAGCAGTGGTGTGCCCCCTTCTCCTGGGGAGCAGGGTATGGGGCAGGGATTGGAAGCAGGCGTCCTGATGGCCCTTTGCCACCACAGAAGGCTGTACAAGGCACTCTGGACCTGCCAGGAACAAAGCCTTGTTACTCAGATGAGCAAGGACCCACCACAGGTTCAGATTGTTCCTGAAGTTGCTGCTCTGTCCTTATTACTGAAACAACCCTAGGGCTGTCCTGATAGCAAATGTTCTTACTGGGTTAAATAGAGTTCTTTATGAAGGCCAGGGCATCTTTAAACACACACGTCATCTTGATGTGAGCAGGCTGGGAAAGGTCCTGGAATCACACGACGGAGACATGCAGCTTCTTCCTGTAGTAAGCTAGCTGCAGGACTTCTAAGCAAGCGCTCACTGAGCAGCCTAAGCACGCGTGTTCAGGGTCATGACCAGCCTGGCTATCACCACAGCAAGGAGGGAAAGAAACTGAGGTCAGGAAAGCTGGCAGCACTTGCACTGCGCCGACTCAGCATGGGCTGCAGCAGGGGACAGGTGAGGGTCTGGGGCCCCTCCCCAGGCCACACCAGGGTGGACCAGCCCGCTCTCCACCTCACCCGCCACAGCTGGCCTGTGCTGGCCACTCACAAAGGTCACCGTGCGACTTGGACAGAGAGTCCCAGCTCAGTGGTGCAGCTCAGCCAGGCGGGAATAAGCATGTTTGAAACTCTTATCTAACCCAGTGCTAACACCTCCACCGGTCTCCTGCTGTGGCCCATCTTTTTTGTTTTAACAATCAAGATAGGCCCGAGCCTTGGTTTCTAGACTGTAATGCAGCTAAGCCACGTTAGCACTGTAGAGGGCCACGTTCCAAAGCCCGGCCTTCTGTCATCATATGCTATCATGTGCACATCGATGAGTGCACTGTGGGTCTCCAAGGAGACACACAGGCACCCACAGCTGCACCACACCTGCACGCTGCACAGCGCTCATGCTCAGACAGAATTTCATCACGGAAATTCAGAACCTCTTCCTGGTATCCAGACACTGCCCAACTAACACCATATGAGTAACATCTGATAATGTTATTTAATAAACTGCTCAAATTTTGTTTGGAAGCTTGCCCAAGTCACACAGGATCTGCATAACAAAGGCAGTGATCAGAAGTCCCAGTGAAGTTAGCTCTCCGGTCACAAAATCAAACAGCCCGTGGAAGTGTGGACCAACTCCAGGTCACACTGCGGCACCTGGCACTGACTGCGGTTTTCTACGAGGATGACCCTCGCAGCTGTGCCGTCTGTCCCCGCTGTGCCTGAGCAGACCCGAGCACAGCTGGCAGCTACCAGGAGCGCCTCGCACTGGGACCATATGCCTTAGGGGCCATTCCCACTAAGACCCCAGGATTCACCTCAGAGATAGCATGCTGGGCTGCAGGAGGACAGCAGCAGCCGGGAACACGTTTCCCTACGGGAATGCAGGAAGCCACAAGCTGGCTCAGCAGAAGAGCCACACGGTGCCTGGGCAGAGGGCGCCCTGCAGTCTGAAACGCTAAGTAATGGCTCAGTGCGCCGCACGTGGCTAAGTGCCTTTTAAAAGATCTTTTTTTTTAAATATGAAAATAGGGAATATATCAACCATTGTTAATCAGCTATTCTTGTTTTGAAAATCTGTAACATATTTGTTGTTGTATGTCACTCTGAAAACATAAAAGTAAAAGGTCTCTTTTTTATTTTAAAGCATTATACAGCTTTCCTGCAGTATAATGAATACATCAAAAGCTTCACAGTTTTTTTAAAATGTATCTGGTATAGGGTCTCACTAGCAGCTCGGGCTCACAGTGATCCTCCCATTTTCAGCCTCCTCAGCGCTGGGATTACAGGGGCATCTGCCAGGCCTGGTCTTGGTTGGCAGCTCGGTGCGCCTGGGGGTGGGGCCGGCGCAGCATGTGGTGCTGGGGATGGAACGCAGGCCCTGCCTGTGCCCCCGCAGGCCCTGCCTGGTCTCCTGGGCTGTGTCGCTGGCCCCACACCTTTAATATCAGTTTGATGAGTCTGGGCGCAGGCAGACTCCCGCAAAAGTAACGTCACTAGTAAAGCAGTTCTTGTGCTGTAAACTGACACAGAGGGGACAGTTAAGTGAACAGGACGGGTACCTCCGCGTCTTCAAGCACTTATCACTTCTGTGTGCTGGGAGCCACACACAGTGAGGCTGGCGTGGGCAGCAACGCAGGGTCAGCAAGGAAGGGTAGCTCTTGTCTTCTGCAGCAAGAGGGACGGCTGTGCTCCACAGCAACTTATCTCATGTCTTGAGGACACCAGAATGGCTCTTCTCTTAGAACGCAGATGATGCTAAATGCTCTACACTGTCCGTTTCGCACAGCTCAAAAAACTACTATGTTTTGTACTAAAAAAAAGAAAGTAAGTGCTGAGCATGGTAACACATGCCTGTAATCCCAGCACTTCGGAGGCTGAGGCACGACAATCACTGTGAGTTTGAAACCAGCCTGGGTTATAAAGTGAGCTCAAAGGGGCCAGGGAGATGGCTCAGTAGAATAAGTGCTTGCCTGGGCCCAAGGTCCTGAGTTCAATCCCTGGTACAAGAGAAAAAAGAGTGATCTCACTGTCAGCCTGAACTGCATAGTGACACTTTGTCTCAAAAACACAAGTACAAAAAAACAGAAACTAAATTCAAAGAAGAGTAACATTTTGTAACAATGAAATTGCTATTAAATTTGAATTTCTATGACTATAAATCCAGGTATACAAAGGACTGTCACAATCACCTATGAACTGCAGCATTCTCTGCGTGATTACACAGGGACATGGCTGGGTACACTGGGAGCCCTCAGCATGGAACACCACCGCCTGCTTTAGAAAAGTGTGTACAGCTGAAGGGCAGACGGCACGGGTTGCTGCACCATCAGCGGAGACAAGCAGGTGCGCCACAGGGCCGTGACCAGGCCCGGGGCTGCAGCTGCGGGCAGGTTCTCAGGTCACTTAGGGCATTCTGTCCTTCCCCAAGTCTACCATTTCCATAGCAGAAATAAAAGAAAAGCCTTCGAGGGAGTAATTCGAAGACAAGCTCCCATTTCTCTATACCTGAGTGATTATTTTCACCTGGATTCTTTTGCAGGAACAGCCTTGTGGCTGGCTTAGCGCAGCCCTGAGATACACAATCAGAAGAGCTCCCTGATCCAGGTGTCACTCACTGGCTGCAAAAGAACTGGGGCATCTAAAGGCACCTGCATAAGATGCCCAAGAATGAAGTTTGGCCAAGGGCGGGCGGCCCTGCGTGGCGACAGCTCTGCACTGCAGTGCGTTGCCTCTGCCTCATCAACACCTGCACACAGGAAGTGTGGACTACAAAACACCAATTTCTCAAGGAAAGTTAACAACCGCCCTCTAAATCCTAAGAATAAACAGAAAGCACATTACTTTGTCACTGGCCCTTTGTGTTCCATGGACAGCAGTTCTCATAACAAAGACAAACGGCAATTACCCTTGGACCTCAGCCAGCTCCCTTTGCTCTGCATAAAAGGGCTGAGGGCAGGAATGTGAAGGGCAGGAGGAGGGAACCCTCACCGCCTTGGGGCTTCACTGCCCACCCTTGGTTTGAGTGGCCAGCTCAGTGGTGTGCCTTGCGGAAATGCCCATACTTTGCCCCACACTGGGTCAGGCCCCAAGACAAGCAGCACACTGTCTCCACACTGCTCCTCTGGTCCTAAGGCAGCTGTGAAAGTAAAATACATCAAGCGCCGCCCATTTTCTTTCCACTTCAAGGAAGAGCCTAAGGCAATGTCCCCTGGTCTGTGACAGGGACCCTACTTGCAAACATCACTGTCTGAGTCCTCACATTCACATCCATGGATACAACCAATGCCTCAAAAATATTTGAAAACAACCACATCTGGATTGAACACATACACAGCCCTTTTTCCTCACTGCTTCCTGAATAACAGTGTAGAAACTATCACATGATTACACTGCACTCAGTTCTAAAGGTAAGCCAGAGATGACTAAATACACAGGACACTCTGCAAGGGTTACCCAAAAACACCACATCTTTTTAGGTAAATCTACAGGCACCGGAGTTGGGGATCTGCAGGGGTGCCAACCAAGCCCTCATGGATGCAAAGGCACGAGTATAATTCCAGATTACCACACTGAAACTCTCTAAGGAATCTTGGAGCTGCCTAAACCAGAGAGAAATTGTCTAGCTAAAATGCCTGCCATTTCTCCACTCCACTTCCAAAAGGGAGAGACATGAGAATAAATATTTGAGCCCTTAGGACTGTGCAGATTTCCCGAGACCCAGGCTCCCAGGCTGCACTGGTGAACAGAGACGGAGGAAGCAAGTGTGCTGGCGTCAGCAGCCCTTTCTCCCGGAAATGCACAGCCTGGCCAGTGCTGCCCTCCCTGGGGCAACCTCGGATCCTGGGGCGTGGCTTTCTGACAAAGGGGAAGCGGAGGAGGGACACAGAAGAGAGGACTTCCTGGATGTCCACTTCCGGGGCCAGAGGAACAGCCAGCCCTCAGGAGGAGGGGCTGATGCCTCAACGGCTCTGAGCCGCACGCAAGCGAGGTCCAATGTCAAGCCCTGCCGGGAGCCCCGAGCTCCCCCAGGATGTCTCTGCCCATCTGCGCTCACTACTGCCGAGCACCAGCCACCTGTGTTAGATAAAACCACAAAATAAACTTCATTAATTTCTTCCAGAATCTCCCTAGACATCATATACTCTCTCATCAATATAAAATAAATCTTTACTTCTAAATCAAGGTAAGCCAAAATCCTAATAAGTTAAAGCAGGATCTTAGCTTGTGAGCATCTTGTGGCTTCAGTGTGTGTTCAATATTATATCAGACAGATGCAGCATAGGTAGGTAACTGCCCAAAACAATAATGGATGTGATTTCAACCACTCAAAATTTCAGACACCAAATGGTTGCTATAGCAACGGAAGACAGTCTGCTTTGTGTGTTTCTGGTATTTTCCTATGATAGTAAGTGCTGTTAAATTTATGCTTTAGTATATATGGCTTAAAATGCCCAAGTTAAGTTTGCCAAGGGAATCACAATTTCACTTCTTTTCAAATCATTCTATGGCTTGCACACCTGCTAACAAAAGTGCTCTGATACACATCTGTAATCCTTTTTAGCACATCCTATAAATGAGGTGACAAGTCACAGAGAAAGCTGGCCACGTGCAAGCACCTCCAGCACAAGCAGGCGACGGCAATGTGTGATTTCAGAGTAGTAATTTTCAACCTGGTTCACAAGGATGGAATTACTGAGGGACCTTCTAATAAACTGGGCCCAAACTAGACCAGTTTCATCAGACACTTTAAGTGGCCCAGGCAATTCCATAGGGAGGCACTGCTGAGAACAGTAAGTATAACCCTGTATTTTTTCAGAGTGGCCACCAGCTTTTCCCTACAACATCATAGATACCCAGAAAGAAATTCACCCACTGTGATGGGAGACAATGAAAGGTGCGAAGCCTCAAAAGCACAAGCGTGAGTGGGAGCGTCCTAAGAGCAGGACACCCGAGAAGCAGAGCAGCAAGCAACCTCCACGTGCTGGGACTTCTCCCTGCGCAGTTCAGACTGGCCTTGAGCTCACTTTGTAGCCCAGGCTGGTCTCAAACTCAGTGATCCTCCTGCCTCAGTTTCCGAGTGCTGGGATTACAGGCATGCTCTACCATGCCCGGCCAATATGCTGGTAAAATCTTGGAAAATCTCACTGCTCTGGAGGTGACAGCTTACGTTTTCCATTGTGTCCTCTCCAGTCTACTAATATTGAGAACAAAGTACTTTTTCTTGAAAAATTAAGAATTAAAGATGAAAAGACCTGTTTCATTTTGTAAGATGCTTAGGACCTCGAGGAACACACTGATAAAAGGTGCCCATCCTGGCTGTGAAGCCAGTCTGGACAAGGTCTCATATGAGAATCCACTTATGGAGGAAGTAATTTTGAACCCCCAGCATTAAGAATTTAAAAATAACAGAGAAGGGAAATACAAAGGGGAAAAATGGCTGAATACTGATGACAGCTTTTACCAGCTACAAAAAGCTTTTAAGTGCTCACTGAAAAACTTTCAGAAACAAGAGGAAAGGCAAGGATGCATTTGGAACAAGCAGCTTCGGCCTCCAGTACACACTGCTCCTTCCTGGCTAGGGAAGCCGCTAGCAGGCACAGGATGTGCAGAGAGGGAGAGAGGGCCTGCGGCTCCTCCCAGGCAGACCTGGTGCTGGGAACCTCCCCACAGCCACCTCTGGCTGCAGAGGAGACAGTGATGGTGCCCCTCTCTCCAGAGATGCAGAAACCAAGACGGCCCTTTACCTAAGTTCTGACGGGGGACAGGGGTGGAGGGCTTCCAGCATACACACAGCACCGTCATTGCAGCTGCACAGAAGGGAGAAGTTTGAAGGGGGCGAGGGGTTGAGGCTCTGGACACAGAGAAAGCCAGGGAAGGGGAGAGAGGGAGCTGGGCTCCCTGCACAGGAGCACATGTGGAAGGTGAAGGCACAGAACGCAGTGCAGGAGCAGGCTGGGGGGAGTGGGGAGGGAAGGGACGGGGGGGAGGGATGGAGGGAGGGAGAGAGGGAGGGAGGGAGGCAGGCAGAGAGATGGGGAGAGAATCTTGGGATTTTTCTCAGGAGGAAGAGCAGAGGAAAGAGGAAGCAAAGTGCTACCTGCATACATTCATATACTGCTCTAAAGATACCTGATGACGAGCTCTCCCAAATGAAATTACCGAGCAAAAAGCAAAGCAAAGACACCAAAAAATGAACAATAACTGTGCAGTGAGCAGCAGTCTACGCAGAGCATCTAGGAACTGGCACATGCTGGTAGCCTGGGAGGTCCCACGGGGGGTGAGCCGACCCAAACTCCGGGCCCCACCCCCCATCCACATCAGTGCAGTCTGCGTGTTGGACACCTGCCCGCAGGCGGCGCTGTACCTGCAGCCACAGTCTGTCCTCCGTGGACGACGCCCTGCCGATCGCACTGCACTGGAAGGTGGCGGACTGGCCGGCGTTCACCTCTACGTTCTGGATGCGCAGGAAGTGGGGTGTCCGGGCTGAAGGGAGGCAAAGAGGTGAAGACAGTGTAAGTGGGGATCTGTGATACACATGTGCTCCTGTCAGTCTGCCCACAATTTGTGATCCCTTTGGGAGAAAAACGACACTTTGTAGAGCTTTACAGATTTCACTGCAGTTGTAAAAGCAGGGAAGGGTTTTGGTGTGTGTTGAATGTAAGAAGAAAAAAGCCAGGCAATCTGGGACAGAATCAAAAAGGAAGATATTTCATTGTTCCTGCTGTGCAAATTATCGCAACTCAGCAGTCTGCTTGTAATAACAGATCTGTATTAATAAAGATTATACTGAAGCCTAATTGATGTTTTGAACAAAAACATTAGATATTTATACTAGCAACATGAAAAGAACAGTAAGAAGTTAAATGATGTTGTCAAGGAAACTTTGAAACGCAAATACAGAGCTGTGCATAATATATATTTTAATACAACTAATTGGTATGCAACATTACTTGTGTGGTGTTTTCCACTACCAAAGACGCCAGCCCGACAGACATGCTCCGTGCATGCAGCCTCGGCTGCCATGCCTTGGAAGTTGCTGCTGACTCTTGATTCCAGTTCAAGAAGTGAAATCAGGCCAGATGCTAACCAGCACGGCTCCGTAACACCCACTGTCCATAAGGGACAGCTGTATAATGGAAGGGTGGCTTCACTCCACGTGAGAAGCACAAAGGGGCTTCTGCATGGCGGGTGTCCAGGACCTCGAAAGGCTGGCAGGGATTTAAATGTCATGGCACTTTTTCTTTGTAAGAAAAATAATAATTCCATGTAAGAAGGAAAGAGGAGCAAATGGGGAAAAGGGAGCAGAGGAGGTGACGAGTGGGACAGTACTTTCTGGGCAGGACCGAGAAGCTGGACACTCGCTAGAATAAGTGCATCACACCATGAAAGAGCAGTGCCCACATCCACAGATGCAATGGAAGAGCAGTGCGGTGCCCACGTCCACAGACACTGTAAAAGTGAGGTGCCCACATGATAGGCGCCCAGGGGTCACAGACCAGCAGTCATCTGAGCCTGAGCACAGCACAGTTAGCAATGCAAGTGGGCTGTGACCAAAAACAAAGAAAAACGTATTTTAATAACAACCCAGGAAAAACTCTATGACTAATCTGGAGGTCACTAATAATTTGACATCTTCAAGATCTTTTTACCATGCAAAATGCTCTATATACCTCCACTGAAGTAGCATAATTAAGGGCCCGTGTTTCTCAGGGCCAACATAATGATGTACAACTCACTGAAATTTGCTGGTTCAGTCAAGACTCCTTGCTCAAGAATCGCCCCCTTCTCTGGCTTCTCTGGCTTGCAAGGGTCCCTACACTGACGTTTCCTACCAGTCTTTGGTCCTGAGGAAATGGGAAACACATCACAAAGTGGAAAAGTAAGTGGCACTCATTGAGTACTTGTGTGCCGGAGGCTTTCCAGCAGAGTCCTCGCAGGCATTCTGAGAGGTTAGGGTTTGCTCCCTGCTGTGGATGAGCAGTTCACATGTGCTTGGCTAGCTCGAGGCAGAAGCCACCTCGGCTTCAGACTCCAAAGCCAGGAGCAGGCCACTGGGGTGCAGGGCCTCTCCCAGGCCAGCACCATGTCTGCCTTCCCCATGATCTTCGCATGCATGGGTGTGCGAGCACACACACACACACACACACACACACACACACACATACTGGCCCCTTTGGCAGCCTGCTGGAATCCTAGCTTCTTCTGCGGCCCTCCTCCAATCTGGCCAACCTACAGAGCTTATGTATGGACCCTCCTATCTGGTCCTACACCGCCATCCCAATGCCGGGAACCTGATGCTTACACCACACACTGAGTGAGACCCTGGACAACTCCGCTACGTATTGTGCATAGTATTTCACCTTAAGGCCCCTTCTCCCTACACTTGTGCCTGGAAACTGTTCATCAAGAGTCCAACATCTGTAGCAGAATTCTACTCTTCCATCTTTGCACCTGACAGCTAAGCCAAAATACTTTTTACTGTAGGAACAACGTTCTAGGGCTGGGGCTGTAGCTCAGTGGTGGAGCATTTGCCAAGCATGCAGAAGGCCCCGAGTTTAATCCCCAGTATAAGAAGGAAGGAAGGAAGGAAGGAAAGGGAGGGAGGGAGGGACTTTCTAACAATTACAACGGCGCCTCAGTGTTCCCAAGTCACATAACCCAAAGCACATCCCCCTCAGCCACAGGGCCATCACCCCTCATGGACTCATCTCTAGAAAACAGGAGGAAAGCGATAGCAGGGAAAGCATTCTGTGCATGGGTGCACCAGGCCAGCACGTGCGTGTTGCCGGCTCTTGGGGCCTCTGCCTCCCCACCACCCAGCACCCCACCACCACATTCCAAAGCTCTCCTCACAGCCCCCACCCCCTCATTAGGACACTGCTCTCAGCCAGCAGTGAAGCCCCAGGTGGAGCGCCTCTGCCTTTCCTCCTCTGAGAAATGTGCTAGGCCACACTCAAGTGCTCGCAGAACTCGGGCAGTCCTCGTCTCCAGCCCCTCCTCCCTCTGCTCAGCCTTCTTCCTGGGCCTCCCAGGCAGGCTCGGGCATCTCTATTTGGCAACTGTGGGCTCCTGGAAGCTGTCTTTGCAGCCAACACAGCCAGGGACACATCAGTGAGTCCCCAGCCTGACCCTGCAACCCCAGGAGAAAACAACAGCAAGTGACACCTCTGAGGCTCTCTGCTATAAGGAGTTGAGCAGGCCGACTCAGGGACCAGCAGGCCATTAGGAACCCTGCAGTTGCCTTAGCCCCAGAAGCCCTGCAAAGGTGACCTCAGGCTGGGTGCAGCATGGAGGCCAAGGGAAGGACAACTATTATTCCTGTCACCAGTTGGCTTGTGGCACAGAAAGGAATCATGGCCCGGGACAGAGGCACGGGGAGCCAAAGACAAGTTGGCCACCTACAGACACAGAACCTGCCATGGCAGGGCACACACATGGCAGCCTGGGTGTCTACCTAGGGAGGCACTGACCCATGCACTGCCAGGTCCTGAGGGGTTGTCTGAGTCTCACCAAGGTTCACAGCCCACAAGGCTGTGTCCATTTCCAGTGGCCTCTGTCATTATGCTCTGCTATGGTGGCAAAGCCTTGGCTGCCTTTCTCAGACTGTCTCTGAGCACGGGCTGCATCACCTCCCTGTCCCCTGGAGTGGGGTACTAGGTCCCCAGGTAAGCTGAGTGAATCACAGCCCTGGCCACTGTTTTGCGCAGGGCCTTTGTGGCTGGCGATCCTGTCTCCTGGCTGCGGCCTGAAGCCTCTGTTCTCTGTGGGGGTTCATCCTGCACCTGGGGTCTGTCACAGGAATATAGACTATACCTCTTCCTGGGTCAAGTCCCTGCCGACTGCAGGCCCCCTGCGGGCAGCACCTCTGCATACTGTGTATTGGCACGACTTTACTGAGAAGCGCTAGTTCTTTCCTGACTCCTTCCAGAACGCTCAGAACCTGCCTGCAGCTTCCTCACTCGTGCCTGCCCTGCAATGTCCAGCTGGGAGGAAAGGGCCCCTGGTCCCCTCAGGGATGCTCAAGGACCCTCATCAGAAAAAGACCAACTGGAAAAGTATAGGCCACAGCCTCCGCAAGCTTCTGTGTTAAGATGAAATCTTAAATACTTCCTCCACAGAAATTGATAGGAAGCCTTAGCCCTCATATTAAGCAGGTCACACCTTGATTTATCTGCCAGAAACATAATTGAGATAAAAGTATAAGGCGAGCCAAGGACAGCAGCCGGCTTCCCTGTGACACTGCTGCACTGTGTCACAGTGTCGATGTGCTGTGATTAGACTGAGAACAAAATCTAAGTGGTCTCAACGTGCCTGTCTCCATGTTTAAACAGGAAATTGCTACGAATGTTATGGATGTTGCCCTACCTCTGGATGGATCAAATTAATAAGGAGTCCTGCTATGCCTGGAGCGAGAGTCTGCTTACATACACGAACAGCATTAAAATGCTCACAAATAAAATAACTAATGCCAGTGATGTTCCAGTTGACGTGACCTAGGGAAATCGCTGGTGCATCACACTAGCTCAATACTATTGGTGCAATAAGAGAAAACCTGCGTGTCTTCCATGGTACAGGTGTTTAGCTCACGCGCACAGGGCACTGTCCTGGTGGTAAGTGACTGACGGAGCCAGAGATGCACCTGCTAAATGATAGGATTATAAAACAGAGTTTTAAAATCAAAGCAACTCACACTAACCTTATACTTACTTCTATAGCTATTATGTTTGACAATAAATTTGCCTAAATAGTTTCTAACATCTTTTTGCTAACTTATAACCTTTTATACTAAATCAGCTCTCAGTTGATAGTTAAATTGCTTGCTTGCTTTTTTTTTTTTTGTTTTTTGGACTGAGAGTCTAACTCAGGAACTGCCATTTAATAATGTTCCTATTAAATACAAACTTCTGGTGTATGGAAGCAGCTCATAGTTGTTCATTTCTCAGTTTTTTTTCTGTCAGTAAAAGTATGAATGGTTAAAAATGATAAGTAATGCATGTAAGAGGCGAAATGAGCAATACAGGGCTCACTGAGTAGGAGGCGCATGGGGTGTGCTTTGTGGGGAAAAAAAAAGAAAGGCTTTTTGCTCTGCACAGCACGGCTGGCTGTCAAAAAGGAAGAAAGGCAAGGAGCCAGCAAGCAGGAGAATGACGAGAGACAGACACAGAGGTGTGAGGGAGGCACTGTCCTCCGCCAGCCTGGCAGGCGGGCTCCCAGCGTCCTACACAGCTCTTAACAAACCCAGTGTGACCTCTTCACGGATTTTCTATTTTCTGTTAAAACGCTAAAGGTGTTATTTGGCCTATTACTAGGTGTGTTCTTAATAACAATTTAAAACTGGCTTTCTGTATCTGTTAACTTATAGACAACAGAGATTCTACGTCTCACCAGATCAAGTTCCTGAGAAGGAAGCTGAATCTGCTCATGGTGAAAAGCTGAGAGGTTTTTATTTTCTGTCTTTCTCTCACTCATGATACTCATGATAGGCACTTTATTATTATCACTTTTATTTTGTTGTGTAATTGTGCCTTTTTTCTCTTTTAAAGAGAACAAAAGTAGTAAACAAAAATAAATACAGAATTTCTTGAAACAAAATAATAAGAATCCAACAATGGCTGCTACATTGCACACTGCTGTCTTCAAAGTAGCTGCTGGAGGGTGTAAGCATGCACAGTTGCTCAGAAAAGCTGTAAGAACTCATAAAGGAGAGAAGAGCGTCGCGCACCGGCCGCCGCTTTGAGCACACAAGCAGAGAGCAGCAGCGCAGCCGCTGTGCTGTCCTGCACACACGAGCACGCTCTCTCCCTTCCTCCTTGCTCTTGCCCCTTCTCTCCTCCCATCTGTTTCTTACCAGGGAACAGATTCTTTCCCTTTCACAGCATCTACTGTACCTTTCAGATCTTATTTACTCTGTTGGGCTCTTACACTAGCCAGACAACATGATGTTTACAAACAGGCTTGATTTATTTCACTTACGAGTATGGTCTCTAGTTGCAGTCATTTACCTCTAAAAACCCCAAGCTTATCTTTTTTTATAGCTGAGTAATACTCCATAGTGTAAAAATACCACATCTTTATCGTTCCTCAGTTGATGGGCATTTCTGTTCTAAGATCCAGTGATGAGAAATTGCGCTGCTGTGACCACGGACGCACATGTATCACTGTGGTATGCCGTCTTCAGTTCTTCTGGAAAGATGGCCAGGAGCACAAGGGCGGGGCTGAATGGGTCCTCTAGGCCTACTTTTTTGACACAGACTTCCACTTTTATTAAACAGATAGCTATTGTTCCACAACAACCTGTAATCATATTGAATCAAATACTTTAAATTTTTGTTGCTTTTTGAAATTCTGTCTTCCTAAAATTAAGTCTTAAATAAATACTGACCTTGAGATCTCTCAAGGGTCCTGAGAAAAATCTCAGAAGTCTTATACTTTGTAAAAGAGGCCAAGGGCCTCTTTTACAAAGGAGTAAGTGCTTCCCTGGCAAGTGCAAGGACCTGACTTCAATCCCTGATTCCACCAAAATAAATAAATAATAAATAAACAAATAAATAAAATTTAAAAGGCCAGTTAAAAATAATTAGGTATACAGTATTCACTCTGGTGACCTGCACAAAAAAGCATTATGAACCTAGAATTTTAACCACCTGTCTCTTACATTTGAATGGGTTAATGTTATTAATGTAAACATTTCAAGAATTTCATAAAAGTTCTAGAAATCTCATAACATCCTTATAGTCCCCTCAGTCCTTAGGGTGCTCTAGCTGCTAGTAAACAACTGTGTCATGTTACCTTAATCCTAGTTAGCACTGAAAATGTATGTCAAGGAAATAGATTTCTTTGTTGTCCTGCATTGTTTTGATAACAAACTCTCCATGCAGCCTGAGGGAAACTTCAAGTCCTTCATTATTAACAGATCTTTTTTTTTTTTTTGGATTTTAGGGAAGGGTCTATGGGTGTTTAGGGTCTCACTACTAGATGGGACTCATAGTGATCAGTGATCTGCCTGTTTACAGCCTCCCAAAAGCTGGAATTACAGGCATGTGCCACCATGGCCCGTCTCAGTATATCCCCCTAGGGGGAGGCAGTGTGGCAGGCCTGAGGATTGAATCCCTGGCCTGTGCACCTGCTTGCAGGTGCTTTAATCCACTGAGCTATTTGACTGGCCTGACAAATCTATTCTTACAAGTACATTGTCCTTAAAGCTCTTGCAACTGGCTCCAATTCAGAAATCTTCACCTTCCAAAAAGGGGAGGGCCTGGGAGATAGGCCAGTGGTCTAAGCGCTTGCCTGGCAAGTGCAAGGACCCACCTGGAAACCAGGTGTGGTGGTGCATGCCTGCAATCCAGTGCTGGGGAGGCCCAGACAGGAGGGTCACTATGAGTCTGAGCTGCACAGAGAGACCCTACACCAAATACATTTTGTAAAATGTGCAGGGAGAAGGGTGCTCTCCAAGGCGCTCTGGCACTGAGGGTCTTGCCCTCCAACCACAATGCTGAGTGAGGATGTCCAGGCTCCAGGCGAAAAGCTACTTAGATCATGAAACTTCCCCGGCAAGAGCGAGCAGAGCCAGAGGGAATGAAAAGAGATCGAATAAACTGATGAAGAGTGGTCATCTTCTGATGGTCATCTTTCGATTAGCATAGTGCTAGTTAATTAATATTCTATCTCCAAGCTTCAAGAACCTCTTGATCTTCTTTCTCTTAAGCCAACTATAAGTCACACCTACATAGGTGTGATTATAGTTTCAGAAAGAGAATGAAAACATTCCTTTCACTCCCTGCCCCACACTGCGCACTTGGGAGCAGCAGCACTCTGGAGCTGCTCGTCCTCCATGGCAACGCGAGCACAGTCACTGTCGCCTTCATCAGGACAGAATGCAAACACTGCCCATCTCTGAGCACAGTGCACACCCAGGAAGGGACGCAGAGAACCCACTGTGGCCAACCGGAAGGAAGAAATCCCTCTTAGAAATCCCTGACACATGCAGGACAGGAGACGCTCCTCGCAGGCCCAGCGTCCCAGCACATCTGGGGCCCTCAGAAGGAGAGGAGACTGTCCCCTGCAGGTGCTGCAGTGCTGCTTGGTGGCAAGTTCTTGGTTTGGCCTCCTACAGTTAAGCCAAATATTTAAACATCCAATTGGAGGATCCTGAAGTTTCCAAAATGCAAATTTAAAAGGTCTATGTGACCCATTATCACCGTCACAAATTCGTACAACTGATTTGCCAAATTCAATGAAGTGACTTATTTTATAAACAACAGTGATATCACATAGATATCTTGGATCAGAAATGAGGTGATTATGGAGAAGAACTTCAGTGGAAAACCTCGGCCTTCTATCAAGGGTGAGTAGACTCTGGGGTCATCTATCATCTTGCAGCTATTTTTCACCTCTTTGTAGCCTGGGTGTGGTTGCCATGTGCATTTTGTCACCAGTAGGTTTTTCCAGCCCGAGTGGGAAGGCTGGCTATGACTGCAGAGGAGTCACTGCCACAGCACAGGAGCCACCAGACAGCTCCCTGGGATACCTGCCATCTCGCATCTCCCATGGGAGCTGCCGTGGCTGAAGCATGCCCTGAGCAGCATAGCCAGGCCCCATTTCCACACAGAGACAAAAACCAGGACAGGACATGCGCCTGGGAATGTGCACCCTGCGCCACCCTTTGGTTCTTGCTCTCTTCTGACTCCTGTCCCAGGGCCATCTCCATCATGGATGTCCTACCATGCAACATCCAGCTCCACTACTCCCTCAAAGCAGTCAACCTGAACTTGGCCAATTGCTTTTATTTTTTAGTGAAACCTCTAGTTTCAGACAGGAAAAATGTGAGCACCCAAGTAGACTCCCATAGTCACTATAAAGAATATTCTAGAGTATAGACACTTCTGCTAAGAAATAAGAAATCCTACCTAGACTCCTTAGTTGACTAAAGCACATTCTACTCCCAACACACAGCTGCTGTTAACTCCAATAGTTTCCTGCTAACTGACAGGCCATGGATATAGACTGTCCATTCGGACCATATGCAAAGGTCCACAGAACCATTGGCCTTCATAGACGGAGCCCTCAGGCCCTGCTGCCTTGTGAAATTTAGGATGCCAAGCAAGGTCTCTGGGTAGTAGCACACTTTCCATTCCTGAGCACTCATATCTACATCTGCAAAGGCAGCTTTGCCTTGTTCTCCCCTTTAGCTGTTTCTCGTCAGCTGGCCTGCACATCCCTGTCACTAGACCCCAGAAGAAAAGCGTCATCCTCTGACACACAGAGTGCCTTTGTACTTCCTGCAGTGTGGCCCATGGCTCTCCCATGTCAATGAACACTGGCAAAGTCCGAATCAGCCCACATACCGGGCCTGGCACCCTGCCCCTCCCACATGGCCCTCTCCTAGTTGCCTTCTGGGCTAGGTCCTACTCTGCTCTCTGAGCAGTCTTCATATGGATCTGGGTAGCCAGCCTGAGGCTCTTGGGTGTGTAGCCTTCCTTCCCCACCCTCTGTGCCCAGGACTCGGGCATCCTTTGAGGGTGTCCTCCAGGGCTCCTCTGCCAGAAGCTTGGACTCCTAGGGCAGTACAGGCCTCGGCCTCTGAAAGGCTTAAGGTCATTCTTGGGTCCTGAATTCCCAACAAAGCAGCTAGAGGAGTGCACATGACCTGAATCTCTCCCTGGCTTCCCGGATGCGGTCGCCATGTCCTACCCGCATTCCATTGAGCTGCCTTGGGGTCCTCACAGTGAGGCCGGCTGGCCCCGAGCTCCCGCCTCCCCGGGAGCTAACTCTTCTCCTTACGTGGCTAGTGCACATCCAGTGCCCTGCCTTGAACACTCCCGCAAGCCCAGGCTGGCCTTGAACTTCCAGTAACCCTCCCCACTCAGTCTCCTGGTTGCTAGGGTTTTAAGTGTGCACCACTGCATCGGGGTAGAGCTCTGAAATAACTGCCTAAAAGCCTATCTACACTTTCATTTATATATTCTTCTTTCTTATGTGACTAATGTGTCCAAAAATACTATAACAGTTTAAACTGTTTTTATTCTAACATTTGTAATTTATAAAAGAAATGTCTCTCACATTTAGAAAATATTTTAAATATTAAAATTGAACTTATTTCTAGGATGCAGCTTCTGACACATGTAGGCCTTTCTGCGCCCTTCGTTTTATTTACGGCTGCCCCAGCAGGTATGATGGCGACGCACTCCCGGAAGCTGGTGAGGAGAGGCCACAGCCCTCGCTGAGCATTCTGAAACGCACTTGACAGCCTCTCTGGGAAAGGATGAGTAGCCCCAAAGGGCAACAGAGAAAGGGAGGCCCCCTGGGGTCTCCAGTTTTCCCGTGACTTTCCCCAACTATGCAACACCCGGATTTCCTCCTACTGCACCTGACAGTGCCAAAGTAAGAGCACCCATACTTAAATCCTCCTGGATTTAGTGTCTTTCGGTTGTCCCTACATTTTCATACCAGGGATCACTAACAAAAATACACCATTTAAAATACCTTTGAGACAACTGTTTTCCACAAAGCCTCCTGCAGCGTCCATTCTTGCCAGCTTCTAAAGCACCACCCACTCCTGACACCTCTTGAGCAACTAGTGAGACAAACATACTCTGCCCTACTACTGGCTCCCATCGGTAGTAGTACAATCCCTGCACGCCAGGCTTCCCACCGGTTGGCTACAGTCTGCTCATCCGTGCCATGCCCAGGTGCGGAAGCTGCTTCCCAGCCATGGGTAACTGCACCACCAAGGACCGGGAGACCTCACTCGTAGCTGTGGTCTACTAATGCTAGCTGTCACCAAGGTGTGCTCTTACCATAAGGGCCAAAGATACGACTGGATAACATCTGGGCTTTCCTTGTTGACTGTCATCATGAATAAAGACGTCTTAGAGAATAACAGGTCCATTTCTGTTTTAGAATTGACTGAGCCCTGATGTGGCTTTCCCAAATTATGCGAATGCTTGTCATTTGTTCATTGGCTTTAAAGACCTGGAGGATTTATGTCCTGCATATTTGGAGGTAATGACTACCTTTAGCCAAGGAAACAAGCTTCTCTGGGAAAGAGACTGCCAAGAAAAGAAATCTAGACAACAAAGGCACACCTCAGATGGAGTCCAGATGGACACAGATGACACTATTGCAGATAAATACTTACATAAACAAATTATGCACTCAAGTGAAAGATAACTGGCCTTAAAATGGAAGACATTAACTCATCCATCAAAGGGAATAAGACAAAGAGACCTGGGAGTTTCATTTCCCTGACCAGTATTTTTCCAAGAACTTGAAAGCTAAACTTGCTGCTAATAGCACTCATATAGTTTTTCAACAAACATCAAGGCTTATATAATTTCCAAAAGCCTTAAGATGCCTGAACTCTGCCTGACGCCTACAGCTGTAAGTCCCAGGGCCATTTTAGTGTGACAGTGGCTGAGCAGCTCTATCGTGCTATTATGGTTTGGCTTGCAGCACATTTCAGTTCAGACACCAGGACCTGAGGCTTCCACTCCCTGCTAATCCACACAGAAAAGACCCCATAGGACTTAGCAGGATTTTTTTATTTGTAAAATAGGTTTTCTGAAAGTACCTATTTAGATAGAGTGGTATAAAAAGTAAATAAAAGGAGGCATGTGAAGCTTTTAATGTGCATGGTACTCAGCCCTCAAAAATCATTCTTCCCTGTTTAAAATAACTGACTTATCACTGGAAACTGGAAAAAAGACCAAAAGAAAGTGCTTTGCAGCCAGAAAAGTTTAGATCCCATGCTGAGTTAGAAGCTCTGACCCTTGCCAAACTACTTTAATTGTAACTCCAGGTAGAGCACCTTTAGAATGAAAAATTCCAATCTATCTCATTTTCAGAAAGAAATGTTCTTTCTCTCCCCAAATGTATAGGCCCATTTGTCTCCTGGATACTCTTTCAAATGCTTTGCCAGCTTCCTTCCAAAACCTGCAGGAGTTCTCCGCACCAAATATCTTCCATGAATAACAAACAGATTTTGGCACTGCACTTCCATTCTCTCATCTCAGCCAAGTTCTGTGGCTTTTAAGAAAGAAAGAAGTTTGGGATTATTAATTGATCTCAAATCACCCTTTGATCCCAAAGCCAAGAATGACTGACCAAGATGCAAATCGCTTTGTGAATCCTTCTATTATTATTGATTCTTCAAAGCCTTCATGGAGATACCAGAGACAAAATCAGAGAAGAGTAATTTGCAAGATCAAAGTAGAAACCAAAGGGCTAGTAGAGGCGCATGCCCTAACCCCTTTCTATTTTGATTTGCATTTTAATGTAACTGCACAGGTTGAAATGAACTGGAAGTATGCCCAACTCCAAGAATAAACAGGTAGTGTTTCTCTCTATCTGTGGAACATCCATAAGGCACCACAGGCTAGAAGCCAACTGCAACGCAAAGGAGAGCCCAGTACTGCCCACTCTAACACTGAGACACAGAGGACTCTGCATCTGCAAAATTTTAACATGGCCATGCCTTTAATTCTCCCAACTATGAAATTGATCAGCATAGGTACTTAGTATTTCTAATGGATCTATCAAGGCAGAGCACTTAAAAATAATAATATTGGGCTGGGGATAAAGCTCAGTGGTAGAGGAGATGCACAATGTTTATTCTGAAGCATCTAAAATAG
The DNA here is from genome assembly GCA_004027165.1 of Ctenomys sociabilis. Lineage (NCBI taxonomy): Eukaryota > Metazoa > Chordata > Mammalia > Rodentia > Ctenomyidae > Ctenomys > Ctenomys sociabilis. Next base: position 79,353 of record PVKA01005529.1, read on the forward strand.
GAACAATGTGAAGTACTCCTCATTGACTGAAACCAAAAATATTTTGGAATCTCCATTTCTTTCAGAATTTGGAAACTTTGCATAGACGTAGTGAGAAATCTAGGAGATGGGGCCCAAAGTTAAACATGAAAATCCTTTGTTTCCTATACCTACAGGCCGAGGGTGACTGCGGGCAATGATTAATGCCCCTACTGAGCGTGATTCCTGTCAGGTGTGGTCAGGCTGGAAACTACAGAGTCAGATTCGAGGACATTTTGGAGTCTGAGTTTCCACACCAGGGACAGTCTGCTTGTACTCATCATAATAAACAGCTACTGTTTACCAGCTCCTACATGTGCTAAGTGTGCAGGGCTCTAAGGTCCACGTGCCCCGGCCCCTCAGATCCCGGAAGTTAGCCTCTGAGGAAAATGTTCTCCTTGTCACTGTCTCCATCACACTCATGAGGTTCTATGTCCCCAAAGGCCCAGAAACTGTTGTGATTGAAGCAGAGAACTTTGATCTTCTCATATTTTCAGGCAAAAATTATTTTTTTATTTAAAATAATAGATGTTAATGGCATAATTAGGCCCTAAAATAAATAAATTTGAGAAACTGAGTGTGCCTTGGAGAAGCATGGCTTTCCTTTGGAGACAGCTTCAGGTTCAGCCCCTATACCTCTGAAAGGAAATATGTAATTCTGAGAGCTGCACTTCCCTTGAGACCTGGGGCTTTGTCTTTATTCAACAAAAACTAACTCCAAAAAGAGATGCCATTCATATCTTATTTGAAATGTTTAATAATCTTCACGAAGTCTGAATTTGGAAATAGTTAAACAATGTTTGGCTGTCTAATAAATTTGTGAATAAAAAATAAAATTTAAAAACATAAAAAATAAAAAAATAAAATAAAAAATAAAATTAATTTTGTTTTAAAGATAAGAGTAATTTTGATCTTAGGATGCAAGTTGTAGGTTTGTGGTTTCTTAGGTTTTCAGTAAACTGCCGACGCATTCCACAGTCTTGACCCCGTAACGTAGAGCAGCTCTGCACGTCTGTTTCTACTCTATCCTGCGTACGCAGCACATGAGCTTATGGAGGCCTTGGATCTTTTTCATTCTATTATCCAATTTTTCAATTGGCAGCCAAATAATACGGATTCTGAATGCTCCTTAGCCTCAGAATTCAAGGACTGATGTATACAAACAGTGAGGCAAGGACTTATGCTACTGCCACTTCTAATTAACATCAAACTGGAGGCTGTAGCCATGGCAACTGGGAAAGCAAGCAAAGGCACCCTGTCTGGGAAACCAGAAATCTTGATATCACCAGGTGCCGTTATTTTAGGCTGGCCATGGTGGCACACACCTGTAATCCAGCACTCTCAGAGGCTGAGGCAAGGCGCTCCCAAGTTCAACCCAAGCAAGAAGACTGCATGACTTAAGGAGCCCTTGTTTCAAAGTAAAACAAACAAACAATAACAACAAAAAAGACCAAGGAGCGGGGATCTAGCTGAGTACAAAAGTCCAGGATTCAATTTATAGTATTGGTAGGAAAAAAAGGTGTCATCTGAGTTCAATCCCCAGTTCCGCAAAAAAATAAAAAAAAAAAAGAAAAGAAAAGAAAAAGAAAAACTATGTCATGATTTTCTCTATGAAAAAATTTTCAGACTCCCAGAAAAAAAGTTAATAAGGAAAGCAAGATCTCACAGGATAAGAGATAAATTTATAACAGTGATGTGGATTTCTATACACTGAGAGCGAACAATCTAAAAAATGAGATTATAAAACAAGTTCATTTAGAATCATGACAAATTTCCCAGCTGATGTAACCTGGCAGAAACTAATAGGGTGGCCCTCAAATTCATGCAGACACACAGGGGCCAAAAGCAGGCAAATAAGATCAAATGAGCTGGAGCAAAATGAAGGATGCACAGGCCCAAATTTCAAAGTTTGATGCAAAGTTTTAGGAACTAAAGTAGGAGCAATAAATAGTAGAAAGACAGACATACCAACCACTGGAGAGAAATCAGGGGCTGAAAATAACCTGTGCTATGGGAAGCTGGCTAAGCAGAAAAAGGATGGACAAATGGCGCTGCAAAGGCTGAAGCTCCACTTGCAGGAAGAATGAAAGCGCACCCGCTCCCGCACCACAGACAAGCAGCAACTTGTGAGCCCTCTCAGACCTATGGGTAGGAACAGAAACTTCTTGAAGCACCCTGGATGTCCACTGATGGGCATGGACGAGGAAAACGGGCCTGCACTGGAGCATGACTCTGCCATGAGGAAGGATAAGCTCGAGTCATCTGCAGGTGAATGGGGCAGCCTGAGACCATGATGTGAACTAAGCCAAGTCAGACGCAAAGTCTGGTCACCACATTTGTGTGGCTTCTCTTACGTGTGAAACCCAGAGCGTAAATAAAAGGCCAACGAGGACACAGGTTACAGGAAGTGGCAGGACAGAGCTTTTGTACATGGGGACAGGGTCGAGATGGAATGGGGAGGGCGGAAGAAGGAATGGACAACAGTGACTCCAACAACACATGAGCACAAAGCACTGGACTTCATCAAAATCTAAATCTGTACAGGGAGTGGGGTAAAGGGCTCCACCACAGAAATGAAAAGTCTACCAATTAGTGGGAAACATGTTCCATCCATTGTGTCTCACAAGGGATTGCTCAAATTCTGAAAACAAAATTATAGCTAAATAACATAAAAAACGAACAATCAACTGAAAATGGGGAATAGATGTAAGCAGACATTTCTCCCAGGGAGGGGTGCACATGATGGGTACACAGGAAGACGACGCTGTGGACCTGGAACGAGAAACGCACCTTCCAAGATGGCCATAACAGAAAAGACCTAAGTACTGCCAAGAACATGGCTGCTCGGGGTGCACACGTGCAGCCAGCTTGAAAAATAATTTCACAGTTCCTCAAACTGCTAACCAGAGTGTTACTGGGTGGCCCACAATGCTACTCCTAGGTCTGGACTCAGGAGAACTGAATGCACGTGTCCACACGAAACCTGGCAGAGAAGCACAGAGCAGCGCTTCTCGATGGCGGGAAGGCAAGAGCCACCTGAACTCCCGCCAGCGGGCGACCACGCGAACCAACGCAGTGAGCTGCACCCACGGGACGGCGCTGCTCAGCTTCAGGCAGGCACCAAATACAGGCGGTGCCACCACAGGAGCCCCGCCTGAAACCAGTGCTGTGGCAAAGAAGCCAGACGCAGAGAAGCCCGACTTAGAGGGAACGTGCAAAGCCAGAGACAAGAGCAGCGGTCGCCTCGGGCTGGACGCGATGCAGGTCTGTTGTAGGGAGAAGGGATGAAACCGTGTTGAAGTTGGCTGCTGGAGTATTCTCACAACTCTGTGAGTTCAAGACCAGGCACTGACCTGTGCCTATACGGAGAGCTGGCTGACAGGTGAATTCTGTCTTAATAACCCATATTCTACGTGGATTATAACATATAAGAGCATGTACCAGCACCAGAGTGATCACACACATAGGAACACCCACATGTGTGCAGCTCACAAGGTATTTAAAAAGAGGAGGTGACATTATAAAGCTGAGAAAATGCTTCTTTAGTTTCCCCTGTGGGGACTATGGAACCAAATCCCCAACATTTCTGTGGTGTGCACATCGAACAGAGCTAGCTCTTTTTACTGGAGTGGTTTTCAGGCAGAGGCAGCTGACACAGCACAGCCACCCTGCATTTCAGGCTGATCGGCACTCTACTGTCACTATATTAAAATCAATTTTATGAGCAACTGCATACTTGTTTGAAAACAGCTACTATTAAAAAAAGTTGTAATGCCTACTCATAAACCTGTATGAATCCGGACGCGAGTCTTTCTTGTGAACTAAATGAGACTCAATAACTCCACAGCCATGTGAGCAGCTCAGTCTTAGACATGAAATATTTATGTCTCTCTGTGATCTAAATTTAACAAGTGTCAAAATTTCACAAATAATTGATTACTATTTAGAAATCCTGGCAGAACATTTTGTAACCTATTACCTGTAAAGCTTCCCATTTTAAGATCAAACTAATGCCTTAATCCTTAAAAATCTTTATTTGGATGCTTTCCCCATAAACTTAAGAGATTCAGGAGAAAATAACTACAGAAAGGCTATCATCAAAGCCATTTTAAGCGTTCAGTTCAGAGTGCTGCCTTGGTGTACATCACCTGGGTACAGAGACTGTTTTGCAATTCTGTGGCTGCTTAGAGCAGCTTCTCTGGAAAGCCAATTAGGTATTCGCAGAGGTATTCTCCAAAGGAGGCCTGTAAACACACTGTTTCTGTGGCCCTGGAAGTCGGCTCCCCAGGAAGACAGCAAAGCACAGCAGAACACATTTCCAGAAAGCACCGGGTTGAGAGAGCGTTAGCATTAGATCTCTGCATCCTAATTCAGCACAAAGCTGGAAATCCAGCAGGAGGGCAGGGGCTGCACCTCAGGCCTCCTCCGTGGCCACAGGTAAGAAAGCGCAGGAAGGAACCCAGAGTACAGATGTGGGCGCAGCCTCACGCCAGTGCCTGAGCCCAGCCCAAGACACCTACTATGCAGGGAAGCCGTTCTCTCCTCCCTCCTGAGTAGGGCATAGAGGCCAGGAATGCTGGCCTGTGCTAGAAGATCCTGTGGCTCTTGTTCAAGCCCAAAGCGGGCCTGGACTCTGAGAATTTGGCCAGGTTCCTACTCAGGTAATTATACTCTGCTTCCCAAATTGTACTGTTGCTTTCATTAGGCTCAGCATTGTTGGTTTGCCTGCCTTTTCAGGAAGAAAAAGGGAAGAAACTCTTGAAATTTGCAGTCTTGTGGACACTGAAGTAAGGCAGACATGACACAGCACATGTCCCGTTTGCCTGGGTGCTGAGGTCCATGGTGACGGCTCCATGTTAAGTTGCCTATGTGACCAAGTTTCAGAGCTAGGATGAAAGCATCAGAGCCAACGAGGATTGGAAGGAACAGGACAACTGTGTCACGATGCCCCTCGGGTGACAATCACCCAGGCCTGCTCCATCACTAACACAGGGAGTCCTCAAACAATCTATTCAGATCCTTGTGATAAAGAACAGTGCGGAAATTCCTGTAGGCATTTATATTTTTAACCCTGTAGCTATAACCATTCTTCCACAATTTTGGTCAGGCTATCTGCAGAAGCCCAGCCAGTCTCTCTTGATGCCAGGTTTCTAAAAATAATGCAGGCCGCCATTGATGCCATGGCCAAGAATGCACAGCCGGCAACATCAATTTTGGGCAAGGATACAGGAGAAATGAAACTTCCACACACTGCTGGTAGGGACAAGCCGGGTGGGCACTTTTCCGAGCATGCTGGCAGCAGCTAATAAAACTGAAAGTGTCTCGCTCCACTGTGCACTGCCGCCAGGACAGACAAACCACACTGAGGTGTGGGCACACCACACCAGGCTACACAGGCAGGGGACTGACTGTTGATATGAGAATAAAATGCAATAAATTTCTGTGATGGGGTACCAGGGGTTGGCCTGATCTAAAAAAAGCATAGCATGAAGTAGAAGGGGAAAAATCAAAGAGCTTGGCCCTTCATATGTGAGTTCACATCCATAGATTCCACCAGCTATGGATCAAAAATATGTGAAAAGCACAAAGTGCCCCTTCCCTTAATACGCACATGCATTGTCCCTGTTCGTTGCCAGCTGCTCACGGGACCAACACTGAGACTCAAGTCACCTGGGGGAGGATGTGCACCACCCCCATGCAAATGCTAGGCCACCCTGTAAGGCACAAGTAGACTCTGGGACCCGAGCCGATCTTCTCGGGTTAGTGAGGAGTGGCCATGTAGCTGGAGACCTCATTAGAATTTAGAGGTCGCACTGTACTTTTGGGGCTTTATATGCACAAAGTAATGGGTAGCAGGAAATGGCACAGCAGACATCTGAGGGTTTGATGCCAGCATGGCAGGATCTTGGCAAATGCCCAGGCCCTGTTTGCTGCAGGGCAGAGTGGAGAAGCCCCACCCTGGCTTTGTGGATCAGTTCCTCACGGCTGAGTGGAGGAGCCACAGCTGAGGTCCTGGATCATGCCCACTGCCAGGAGGGGAAGGACCCGACGGAGCGGGCCCAGCCAGCCATCACACCTTCACACCAAGGCCGAGGGTGCAGAGGCCCAGGCACCTGGAGCTGGTGGCCTTCCCAGAGTCACAGGCCCAGCCCTAGATCTGCACCATGACAATACCCCGGGCAACCAGTGCAGCTGCATGCTTGGGCCCCACTGTCTGAGCCTGGGCTGTCTGGGTTCTCAGATTCCATCTGCCAGCCCGCTCTCTTTTACTAAAGGTTTTCCCACTGAAAGCAACCACCACAGGGAAAACCAGGGCTGGAAAAGCCAGAGCTGGAAGCCAGTGCCATCTGAGCTGTTTATGGGAATGGCGACACCTGTGAAGGGTCATTTGCATTAGGGGTTTTCAAAAAGTGTGATATTGTTTTAAAGTACCAATTTGTAAAAGCTGAGCAGTGGTCACTTCTGAGGTGCCAGCTAGCACAGGGAGGTGCTGTGCACTGGACAAATGTCATGCCTGTCTTTATATATATATTATTTTATTGAGAAACAAATAGTAATGGGACAGTTTCAAAACTGATTAGTAGGGCAGTTTCAATAATTAGTACATTGCATATTGTTGTCTTCATAGTGGTTATTCACTGTACAAGATGCAAACATGATATCCTTCCATGAACACTATTATATCTTTCTATTCAGTGAATTAAGAGAAAGTAGCTGTATATCTATTCTGTTTTGAATATACAGATACACAATGGTTGTTCATTTGTATTCCCCTTTTTTGTTTACTTTTGTCAGAGAAGGGTATTTCATTGTCATTTAAATATTGTAGGTGCATGAATTCAGCAAAATATTCTAATATAGTCCAGTAGTCCATAATAGTAGTGGATTTTCCATAAGACTGACAATGTCAGAAGTTGTTGACTTGCGCCTTTTACAGCTCAGCATTTTAATATGGCTTTACTTTTTATACCTCATTTTTATACTGTTCTGCTGGAGGGTTAAGACAAAGATAAAGCAAGACCTATATAACAAAAAAATATAACTTTTGTATCTGACAAGGTCAGTCACGTGCCCTCAGGATTTATCCTGAAACCCTGTACCACCGTTTGTAGATCCTTCGTCAGTGTCAGCCATGTGGATGAATCACAGCCATTGCTTGACCAATTCGCTCTCTGTGAAAGCCTAAGAGAATGTTTTCTCTCCATGTGACTCTCCTTAGGCACACTCTACATCATTGATCACTTTCCTCTGTAGCCCCATAATCTCCTTGATCAGAAAATTTGTGGAACAACTGAGTTCCATGATGTTACAGTACAGGTTCTCCTATGTCCTGAGTCCTCACTGACCTTAAAAGGCTAGGGCCAGATGTTCGCTGTCCTGGCAGCCCTTCCTTTTCTCTAATTTTTGGTCTGCAAATTTAGGTTGTTAACCCTCCAGGAGAGAAGGTTATTAGTGTTACCCTACAATATACTATGCCTGTCTTGACACTACTGCAAAACTATCTGACAAAGCTAAGAGACAGTGCCGAGAAGCTATCTGATGCAGGAAGGCGATCTGCTGGTTCCCATCACTGCGGGGCTGCTCCACAATGGTAGGACAACAGACCCGCAGGCTCTGTGAGGGTGTTCGAGCAGAGCGGAGGATTCCTTTTCCTCTAGTAGTGATTTACAAACTTGAGATGCATGCAAATATTTGACTGGCAAAGGGAGACTGACGGTGATCTCCTGTGGGAGGTTTGAGCCCCATCCCTTGGCCTGTGGTGCAACTGTATCCCCAGGGAAGCACCATGCATGTAAAAGCAGAGACAACTTACTGCACGGATGGCCCAGCACCTTCACTTCATCAATAGCAAGGTAGCCCTGGTGTCCAGAGGTAATCACTTCAAAAATCACCTGGAAAATTAAGAAAGATCTGCATCATTCCCTCATTTTGGCACACTTTGAGGAAGCATTGCCCAGAAACAGCCTTCGGAAGCTGCAGCTTTCTGGTGAGCATCCACCTCCCAGAGGGCGCTCCGTTCTCTCAGAAACTCTCGCTCCTCGGAGCTTTAGGGCCTTCTGTCCTTCCCATCCACTCCCGCTTCCCACAGGTCTCACAGGTGTGATCACCAGCACCCGCTCCCTGGTGCTCCAAGTCCCAGACTGCCCAGATTGCAGACCCCAGCCCAGCCCTGACTCAGATGCGTCGTACAGCACATGCCTAAAGGACTCAGCTGTCCCAATTAGTTAGGCCACAGACTAGGACAGACAAGACACCTGGACCTCACGAGGGGCAGGGAGAGGAATGAAGCATGCAGCGCCTGCTTTCAGTTCTGCTTCAGGTCGCAGAACTCCGAAGAGAAGACAAGCCTTAAGCAAATCATTCTGCAAAGGTAATACATTCTAAAGTCTTATATGTGAAATGTATGTCCCAGTCACACAAGGAGATCTTTTTCTAACCCTCAGGAAAGATGCCAAATTTTAATTTTTTTAATACAACAATTCTGAAGGTGATTTTCTGGCCAGACTGAATGTGCAAACTTCTGGGTTCTGCACAAATGAAGAATTGGTAAGGGAGGGAAGGCAAGGCATTATGACCTGAATGCAGAGGCCAGGGCAGCGAAGACCAAGGGCCAAGAGCCCCTCTCCACCCTAGTTACTCATTGCTGGGCCAAATACCCAACACCCAAATTGAAGGAAGGAAAGGTTTATTTAGCTCACAGTTACTGGAGGTTTTTGTCCATACTCAGCAGGCTCCAAGACAGCCTGGCACATGGCAGAGAGCTACCTTTCATGGCAGTGGCAGAGAGCAAGAATACACAGGAGAGGTTGCAACAGTTCAAGCAGCAGCTTCTCTTCCCTTCTTACAGTGTAATGCAAAATACCTGCTCCAGTGCAGGTGCTGCATCCACACCCACAATAATCAATCACAAACTCCAGAAGCCTCCCCAAGACTGTACAAGGCTTTAGGGGGACAACTATACACAAACCACAACATTCTCCAACAGCTCACAGCTGAGGGACACCAAGGAACTGATGGTGTACAGACACAGTGCTCATTCCAGGGCATGTGCAAAGCCTTTGGGGCAGGAGTGCCCAGGGTCATAAAGTGGGGAGTCAGGACCTACGGGTGTGCTGTGGCCGGGCTCCAGAAGATAGCCTTTGGGCACAGACGCCAGGGCAGGTGCGTGTGACGCCCAGGCCTGGAGCCAGCATTCTGGGGGGCTGGAGCAGAGGAAGTGCACACTGAAGCCCAGTCTGGGGAACTCAATGACACACTTACCCATCTTAAAACAAAAGCACATCTGATGCTTTCCATGGATCTCCAGAGAAACATGCCGAGGAAAGAACCAACCCTCAAAGAAGACATGCTTTATGCTTTCACACCAGTAACAGATCATCACACCAAGAAGTGGGCAAAGGACAGAAAAATGGCCGCTGGACACCAGGGACAGAAGGACTAGGGGCGGGAAGCGTTGCTGCCTCCGGACAGCCAGGCGACTCCTGACAGACAGGACCTGGGCACCATCTGCATTGTAGGCATGGTGGAGACACAGGCCTACTGAGGTGACCAACTGTACACACCTGAACACACTCATTCTATACTGCACACACACACACATGCACACACATCCACACTGCATGCACATAGTCACACATATTCATCCTGAATACGTGTGTACCCACACATCCCACTATATGCACACACATGCACAGTGTACACATACATACTCAGACAATCCATACAGCACACGCATACACACACTCATGAGCGTGAGCAGAAACGAGAGTGGGGAGTGGCTTCCTGTGGCGTGCAGCTGCACCCGGCTCCCAGTGCTGCTCTGCTGAGGATCTGAGCAGTGTGCCACCGGGGCGCTGAGCGGCACACACAGGAAAGGCCGCTGTCTTCACTGGCTGCAGCTGATACAGGCTGCTCCCACAAGGATGTCCATTTAGAAAAGCCAGTATCAGTTCCAATTTACTGAGCACATATGTCCTATGCAATATGCAGCTGTCACTCTATTATTTATAGTTTATGGGGAAAAATCATGAAGGAGTCCACATTCTGAAATACAAAGCGCTCCAGAGCTAACGTGACTGCTCAAACCAAAAGTGTGCTGTGGACACAATCTCACAACTGTGCTCCTGAAATCATGATGGCCTCACCCCAGAGCAGTGCTCTGTGCAAAGGGCAAGCAGAAGAAGTGTCATCAGAGCCCCACACAGGAAGTTCAGGGGCTCCCACGACCACTGGCATTAGCTGTCACCCGAGAACCTCTGGCTGTACCAGACAGCACTGCATGCAGATGCTCGCACAGCCACACGCAGGGGGAGAAGGATGCTGCAGGTGGTGGAGAGGAGATGAGACTCTGGGCTGGTCCTCAGCACATGCTTCAGTGATGATATAAGAGGGGCAGGGAGGCCTGGTGCTCCTGGCATAGGTGCTCCTAGTGTGAGCACTCAGGCCTGGGCTCTCCTAGTGTGGGCATTTCTGCTGTGGGCATTTCTGGTGTGGGCTCTCCT
>PVKA01005530.1:0-29904 GCA_004027165.1 Ctenomys sociabilis
ATATAATATATATGCTAGTATCTCTAATGGATAAGATATGCAAAAATTCTCCTGTGTCATTTTGTAACCCAGAACCTAGCTCTTTTTCTTCACAGAAAAGCATTTTTTTTATTAATTAAAATCTCTGGAAGTACAACTCATTTATTTTCACTTTTCATCCACTTTCTTCTGGCAAATCCTTACCCATTTTGAATACTGTTTCCATTAATAGCACATACATATATGTTGTTTATTGGCAGCTCTGGCTCCTGAAGAAAGCTATTTTGTTTCAAGGCTTAAAACTTTTTAAATTCAGCAGCACTTATCAGTACTGTTAATGAAAGCAATATTGGTCAAGGAGTCAGAAAAACTTGGGTTCTCTTTCTATGTCTGTATTGTTCCTACATCTAATCATAGTAAATGATAACTGGTACACAGTTTATTCATCTGTAAAACACTGATAAAAAATATATATACATATATATTTGTACTCTGCAGGCGAGGTTAATGTGAAGACAAATACATACAAAATAATTTACAGAAATGATAAATACAAAAATGAGTGGTCCAATTTCCTTGGGAAAGCCTCATGGTACCTGGTTTGAAGACCTCACAAATTATGCTGCAGAATAATTTATTACTCATTTCTGATAACTTATTTTACAAGAGGATTCTGAAAATACTAAACTTCTTTTCAAATCCTATCCAAGCCATCGTGAGAAGATATTTGTAGTGTTTTACATAGAAATAAAATGACTTTTGTTTGGTTTGTTTTAGTTTTGAAATAAAGTCTATTTAATTCAACTGGCCTTGAACTCACTGTGTGATCCAGGATGGCCTTGAGGTAGTGACAGTTCACCTGCCTCTGTCTCCAAAATGCTGGAAGTACAGGTATGCAGCATCATGCTTGGTGAAAATAAGTATCAAAGCAAAAAAAAAAAAAACCTTGTAAAATGTCATCAATTGGTAAATTATACTTAAGAAATCATGACAACCTGGTGTCAGTGTGAAAGAGAAAGCACAAGAGGGTAGACTCTATGGTCCCTGTTGTAGCAAAATGCGCAATGTGCAGCAGAGTAAATTTTTCTTCCACTGATGAAGAGATTTTTTTTTTTAATCAACATTGCACATGCGTAATGCACATTTCTTGCTCTTGATTCAATGCAAGGAGTGGAAGAAAGATGCATCAAAAGGCTCAAAGGAGACTGTCTTGGTTACTTTTCTCTTGTTTAGACAAAATACTTGATGCCCAAAATTAAGTAAGGAAAGGTTTATTTAGCTCACAATCTGAAGTTTCAGTCTATAGTTGGCTGGCTCTAAGGCAGGTTGGCACATGGCAGAGGGCAACAGTTCATGGCAGCAGAAAACAGCAGAAGAAACAAGAACAAAAGAAGAAGCAGAGAGAAAGTCTCTTTTTTCACCTTATATTCTATATAGGTTACCTACCCCAGGGTGGGTATAATACTTACACCCATAACCCCAGCATAGGACCATGGATCAATCAAAACCTAGAAGCCCACTCGCTGACTACATGAGGATTTATGGGGACATTTAGACACAATCCATAACATTTTGCTCCTGGGCCTCCAAAGACCCATGTGCATACCTTTATGTAAAAGGCCTTTTAGTCTATTGCTAAGAGTTGTTAAAGTTCTAACGGTTCTGGCATTGTAGACAAGAGCAAGTCCTGTTTCTTCCTAAGAGTTCTAAGGCAAACTCTTAGGTGTGAGTCCCTGTACAAATGAAAAGTTAAATACTTTTAACATTTAATGGCATACAATAAACATTTTTATTTCAAAAGTTACAAGCAAGAATACAAAGAAATAGGACCACAGCAAGTTCCAAATCTAGCAGCAAAAGCATTAAGTCTTCTAGTTCCACGTTCAAGCTCTGAGGCAATCTGTGGCAAATTGTGAGCTCCACGTGGTTCCCCCCCCCCATGGCAGATCTGGGAGTGGTAATGCTCATGGTTTTTGTTTGTTTGGCCTGTTTTCTTTTCTCCTTATAACTTTCTTTAGATGATCTACATTTTTGGTTTTTTGTACCTTTTGGGGCCTTACTGTACCCTTGGCTTTTTTTCTTTTACAGCTCTATACATTGTCTTTTAAGGGACACACTGTCTACCTCCCAGGACTTTTGAAATCGAGGTGGAAGTCTTTTTTTCCTCAGAACTCTTGTATTATGTATGTGTCTAAAACCAGCATCACATGGGTGATGTCAAGGTCTGCTATAAACTAGAGCAGTAGCCAGGCTTTCTCCTTTTCCTCCTCTTCCTCCTCCTCCTCCTCTTCCTCCTCCTTCTTTTGGTGTATGGATTGAGTGCATAAATTGTTAAGCATTCTGAACCTGATTTAGAGGAACAAATTTTTATGCTGCCATCATTTTGGAACCTGTCACCATTTGTGGCTGTCATCATTTTGGAACATGACACTCTGGGTTTTTTCTTCAGAGTAAAGTCTTTCATCTTTGCAATTTTGAGGCTGCAAAATGTAGAAACTTTGTGTGTGTGTGTGTGTGTGTGTGTGTGTGTGTGTGATTTCATAGGTCATATTTTATATTCTTTGCTTCTTTTTAGCAATGGAGACCTCCTTAGCTCTATTTTTGTAGCCTACAGCTTTACTGGAGTTTCCTTTTTGGCCTAACTCACAGCGTTTTAAATCATCTTGTTGGGCTCTTTACTCCTGACTTTTAACATAAATCTGGATAAAAGTTCCCAACAATAGCCATGTCACCATGTCACTGCCTCAATGTTTGATTGCCTTGAAATTTTTTTCCACCACATTAATTAGTCTGTCGCCCTTAATTTTAGTCTCAGGCAAAGTCTCTGCACATAAGTAAAATCAGACAAGCTTTCTGCCAGGTCCTAACAGGAGTCCAGCACCATTGCAGCCCTTCTTCCCACAAAAACTCCCTGAACCCTGTTTTTATTGGCAGGATTTTTATCAGTCTTTTTTTGGTCTTTTGAGCTCGGATCAGAATCTCCCACACAGAACAATTTAAAGAATTTTAGTGCTTCTCTTTCAGATGACATCTCTGAACCTTTTTAAACTCTTCTCATCAGCTAATTCCAAAAGCTCTTGAACCACATAACCAGGTATCTTCACAGCAACAGCACCCCCTGCCAGTGTCAATTTTGTCATTGTTTGGGGTTTTCGAAGGTGGCACAATTTAATATAGGAAATATCTCATTAGATATTCATAATAGTCACCCAAAAAATTATACACAAAAAGAAAATGCAGGAAATCTATCCACATGCTAAGGAGCAAACTCTCCAGCTGAGGGCCTGGATCCCATCGTAATGTCCTACACGAGTCCAGGTAAAGACTTGGAGCTGATAAAAGTGCCTCCCACGAGTCCAACTGGAGGCCTAAAGCCCGTGACAATGTGCCATGCAGACCTGTTTCATATATCTGCTCTGGGAAAAACCAAAGGTCAGTGGTGGAATCTAGAAAGTCTGTGTAGGCGGGAGGAAGGAGCTGTGCTAGCAGACTGAGGGATCTGCACTGGAGCCTGAAAGTAATACTCCAAGTAAGAACCAGAGCTTCCACAAGAGGTATCACAGCCATCTTCAGTGACAGTGAGGTACAGAGCTCCTTTAACGATGAGGAAAGCTGAGTTCCCATCAGGAAATCCAGCCCAACAAGCTTTACTAAAAGAGATGGAGCTGTGCACCATCTTGCCCTCCAGAGCCAGGAAGTGATGCTCAAGGTGAGGAACAGAGTTCCCAAAAGTATACCATAACCATTCTCAGTAGCAAGGAGGTTCAAAGCTCCTCCTTCGAAAAGAACAACCAAGTTCATAAGGGAAAGCTAACATGACAGGTCCTCCAGCAGAATAGCCCAAGAGAACCAGAAGCTCCCTAACACTTTCCTAACAGCTTCTCCAAACAGTTTCTCCAGTTCTGCCTCTTCTGCTGGTGGCAACAATCCTCAGGTGGGCCTCCCTCACCCAGCACAATGCTAGTTCAGTTCAGCTGGGTGTTACAAGTTGACCTCAAGTTGACAATCCATCACAGCTGCTCATATGTAAACAAACCAGTGTGTCCCTGTGAGTCTCATCAGTGAAATCTCTTAATGTTTTCAATGTCAGTTACTAAGTGATGGCTGTCAAGAAAACATAATTCTAATTAAATATCACATTTGATCCAAATGCGCACCAGGTTAAATGTCTAAAGAAGAATTGAGAAATTATGATGAAGCTTTTAACGGTTTGAAAATATGTTCACAAATCTTTGATGCTTCTCCTTTATGAAGTAAACTTAAGTGTCTTCTTTTATGGGATGTTCAAAATAACTGACTTCTATTACATGGAATGAGTGAATATATGAGACTGCATGATGCAGTTTGAATGTTTTTATATCCTCCAAAATTCATGGAGAAAGTGAATCTCAATGCAAAAATACTAAGAAGTATTCTTGGAATGTTGGCCTTTGGGGCACATCTGGGGTTGGGTGCATTTATGGAAGTGTTTGCCTTTCCACCTTCTGATATTTGGGAACACAGTCTTCTCCTCTGAAAGGCATGCAGTGTTTGAATCTCCATCCTGGCAGCAGAGACTGCACTCTCAGCAAACCCAGCCTGCTGGCCCTGTGCTCTTGGGCTTTCTAGTCTGTATAATGGTAAGTGATTAAATTTTTGTTCACTATAAACCCAGTCTCATGTTGACTGAGCAGTACAAATGGGTCTCAGACACTAGGTGATGAAGGCTATTGTCTGTTGCTATTGTCTTTTTTTGTGTGTGTTCTCTTTGAATCCCACACTCTGGAATAAGTTAGCTCGTGCATCCTAAGAACAGCCAGGATGTGGAAAGAACTTTGTGATAAGAAATTAAGTCCTCCTGAAACCAGCCATGCAAGTGAGCCATCTTTATAGTTATTGACTAGCCTGGCAGGGAAGGGGGGCAGAAGACTGAGATGACATAATAAACTTTTGGGTTTCCTTGATAGCATATGTTTTAATAGACCAATCAGGAGTCCCTGATAAAACCACCAAAACAGAATGTTTCAATGAAATGGGAAATTGCTATTAAGAAAAAAAATGGAAAACCAAATCCTCTACTTTCATGTGTTCTTGTTCAACCTCCAATTTGAAGGTTACAGGTTAGGCAGTACATTATTTGAGGCCCTATAACCTTTGCTATAGAGAGCATGTCTGATGTTCCTGTTATGGTAAAATTATTCTGGTTGTTTCCAGTGGAGGGGAAGGCTGCATTTCCTGAGAAAACTAACCCTTTAGTCTTTTAATGTCTTAATGATACATGCAGACATGCTTATCATTAAAGAAATGTGTTGTCCCTAACTACGATAAAAGGATGAATTTGACTTAGTCATTGTTGGAGTTTGTGTGTATTTTCCACCTGTCTTATGCTGTATCAGCAGGTCAAGCATTAAAATTCTGTTAGCCCTATCATAAAGTCAGGGTACTTATTTTAGATGATGAAATCAGATGTTGGGGTAACAGCTCCCAAGCACAGTTAACCATCTGTTAGTCCAAGCACAAGGCCAAGACGTGTCTGTGCAGGTGAACACCCCACATGAATGGGAATTCAAATGCTTTTATGATACATTGATCATTACTAGCCAGTGCTCTAAATCTGTCATGTGAAAAAGCATCTTTTGAAGCATACCACCAGAAAAAGAAAACTGCTGGGTTTTAGCCAACCCCAACACATCTGCTTTCATGTGAGTAGCAGCTTTTGTTCTACGAGTAGCAGTTTGGTCACTCAGCCAATTGTTTGCTTGCTCTCCTGTCAATCAAAGATTAAATTTTATTGAAGTCCCGCCTCCCTCTTCCACCTTCCCCAACAAAACTTTGCCTGCACAGGGCTGCGTGTGCTTGAAATATTTGGCCCAGTCTTATTTCTACAACCTCTAGGTCAAAAACACACGATTCTCTGGTATCAGTCTCAGAAAGGGACTCTCGAATTTCAGTCAGACCTTTAAAAAGATAATTTGCTAGATAGAAATAAATAGCACAAAGGTGAAATTGAAAAAAGCCACACAGTATAGGACATCCAGGGCTGAGATTGTAACTGAATTTATATGGGAAAGGATAAGATTGCTTCCTCACCTCTTAATGATGTAGAAGAATAAATAAAACTGAAGAGTACCATACAAATACTACTTAACTTGATCTTGCTAACTTTGGCCACCAGTTACTCCCCCTATGGAGATTCATGTCACTAACATATGATGTATAAATTATATAAAAAAAATATATATAAATAATATATATATTTACTGGAATTATATGAGTTAAAATATTTATGTATTAAGTTATTCACTTAAGTAGATAGTTAACATGTTAAAATTCATATGTTTTAGACATAAATATATTTACATCCCTATATGTAAGTTCTTTGGTTTAAATGCAGTACAATGGTATGCTGATAATATCACTTACAATTTATCACTTTTAATTTACTATATTTCAACTTTAAAATAAACCCATTCTAATATACTGAACTATTGGGAATCTCTAGTGTCTGTGTGTGTGTGTGTGTGTGTGTGTGTGTGTGTACACAACTTTGCTTAGGTTTATGGGTAAATTTGAAAAGCTAGTGACTGTGGTGGCCCAAGCCTACAATCCTAGCACTCAAGGTAAGAGGATTGGCAGGAGTTCCAGCGCAGTCTGCTGCTACAAAGTGAGTTCAGGCCAGCCTCCTGGCGAAGCCCTATCTCAAAAACAAAAAAGAAAAAAGAAAAGAAAAAAGGAAAAAAAAAAAAAGAAAGAAAAACAAATCTTGACACATTGCCCAAGTGTATAGAGAAAGCCCTGCCTTTTACAATGTACCATGCCCCTCTGGGGGTGCTACGACAAAAAAGTCAGACGCCTTAATTTGTTGTAAAGAGCTCACTTAGCTACCTAAAAATGAAGAAATTTTCAATACAGACACTAATATACATATTTGACATATAAAGTGGGTTTTTCTAAGACATGCTAAACTTAGAAAAATAATTGAAGCTGTTCTATGAATCCTCCTTCCTGCAGTTCTCAAGTTCAATTAGAGTACATTCAGGGGCGTAAGAGCCTGCTTGGCAAGCACAAGGTCCAGAGTTCAATCCCTGGTATTGCAAAAAAAAAAAAAAAAAAAAAAAAAAAAACAACAACAACAACAACAACAAACCTGCCAGGCTAGGACAGTTTTAGATTTGCGAGTGTCAAATCAACAAACGTGCGTGGACTGACTCGCTGAAACATACAGACAAAACCCTAAAGCAGAAAAAGTACGTTTGTAAGTTCTCAAGTCTCAAAGTTCTCTATTCTCTGACCTCAGCCAGGTCTAGAAACACTAGCACAGCCGGGCCGTCAGTAGATCCCTGCGCATGTGCCGCGGGAGCGGGGCGGCCTCTGACCCCGGAGCGCGCTTAGCGGGATGGGGCGTGGCCGGGGCGTGGCGCAGGCAGGGTGAACGCGCGGGAGATTTGAACTTTCTCTCCGTGACGTCAGTCCCGCGCGCATTTGAGAGTACAGTTTTCTCGTCCTGCCTTTGAACTAGTGGGCCACAGGGCCGTTTGGAGAGATGGTGGAAGGACCGGGCTGTACCCTCAATGGAGAGAAAATTAGAGCGAGAGTGCTCCCAGGACAGGCGGTGGCTGCAGTCCGAGGAAAGGCTTTGCAGAGCCAGGCGGGCCCGGTGCCGCCGCCCGCAGGCTCGCCGGCCGCGGTCTCCTTCCAGGTGAGCTGCTGCTCTAGCTGGCCTTAGAGTGTGGGGGGAGGGAATGAGACCCCTGTCAGATTTCCAGGACCCATACTGTCATGTATTTGCCCTGGTCCAAGTTACCTGAGACTTTTCTAGTGTGTTGTTGTACCTGAAGGGAGAATTTGGACTTAGCTAGAACACTGAGCAGGTGGGATGGAAAAGTAATGGGTTTTTATTCCAAGTCACTTTGCTGGCATTCTTAGCATCTCAGGGTAAGATGGCCTCCTTATGCCCACAGCTACATTCTGCACTGTTCATATTCGGTGTGTGCTCTGATGTCTCTTCACGTTTTTCACACTATAACCTTTTAACATTGAATTCTTAATTGCCTAATATTCTGCCATTGATAAGTACGTTTCAGGTAATATGTACTTATAAAATTGCACACAGAACGTTTAGCACTACTCGCTCAACTTAATATTGCCATTTAATGAAGGGTCACTATAATCCAGTCTGGTTTCCTTAAGAGAAATTATTTCTATTCGAAGTAAACTGTAGCACAGCTTCTTTCCACTCAAGTATTCTTTGCAGATGGTGTGATACGCACTTGGCAGGACCTTAGAACTTGTACTAAAAATAATTCTGATTAAGCCATCATTCTTTTAAAGCATTTCAAATGTGTGAATGATTTTATTTTGTGGGCACGTGCAATATTGTGCCAATTTCTCCTGCAGAGTTTCCTATAGGCTTTGGTCTTAGAAAAAGTCACTTGCTATGAAATTAGCACCTGCTTTCAAATGGAAATAAATGAGGTTCTAAGTTAGGAAATACATTTTCAATCTCAAACAGGATTAGTTTTGTGTCTTCCTGCCTTTATTTGACTTGATAGTCAAGAGTTACTTCATAATTAAAAAAAAAAATGTTTCTTAAGATAACATAAGGGTACCATAGAGGTGAATTTTAGTGTTTCTTTAAGAATATGCATGTTAATGAAAATCACTCTTGAATAATCTCAAAGTACCTGATGAAATAGCATGTCCCATTGTTGAGCCTTTATCTTATCTGTGAAGATGCACAAGCATTCATTCAAAGAATAGTATCAGGAAATATGAGTTGGTGTTTCCTGTGAAGGAGAGGTGCATGGTTCTATAAGAACTTACAAAAAGGTCAGAGAAGGCTTCTATGGGCAAGTAACAAAGCTGATGTAGAAAGGGCAGGTTGGAGGCCCACAGTATCTAGGCCAAAGCTTGGGCAAAGAGCATTTAAGACCAAACAAAATCAAAGACACAGAGCTCCAAAAACATGAGAGACTTAAAGAAAACTACCATCGATGAAAAGGAGAATGAAACAGGACAGATAGATCACCTGCTGCAGTATTGATTAGTAGGCAAGACCCAGGCAATTGAGAACTCTGTAGACCGGATTAGGGGCTTTGTATTTATTCTTTGAGTCATAAGAGTGTGATAGGATTTATTTACACTTTGAAAAGCGTCCTCTATCTTGAGAAGTAAACAGAGGTTGAAGGAAAGCCAACATAGGCACTGTGCCCTCCGTCAGGATACTGCTGTGGTGACCCAGGTTAAGTGACTCCTCAGCTTGGGTTTAGGCCCTGGTGTGGATGGAGATTGAGCAGGGGAAGGAAGTCACTGTGTTACAAGTGAAGACTGTGGGGGCTTAGCAATGGGTCTGATAGGAATGCCCTTATGACATCAGAGTTGGCATCATTCATCATTAATGTATTTTATATTAGGCTTTGTACTCTTTCCTGGGGATATGAAGAAGAAGAATATAAATTTTCCTGCTGCGGGAATCCAACCTGATGTCTTAAATAATCACTGTGTTGGTTTTTAGGCAAAACAGTTTTCTTTTAAGTTTGTCATGATTATCCCTTGTGGCAAAGCTGAGGTACTTTTATATTTCATTTAGTCACAAGAAAGAATAACTATGTAATAAAGGATTAATCTAAGTATATAGATAAAGCATATAAGGTCAGAGCACTAAGGATTTGAGCCAGGGCTTGATCTCCCTTCTTTCAGACTGCAAGGTTTGCACTCTTCATTATGCCGTCACTCTTCAATAGTAAAAGATTCAGCAGAAAATTGTCTAAGATGCTCGTAGGAACACTGTGATACTCTGTATGTGGTAGTGATCATTTATTCACTACCAAAGTGTGACCTTGTCTCTGCTGTGTCTTCCACCATTTTTAGTTTTGTGCAACTTAGTCAATTCTCTCACTCTGATAATTGTCTTCTAGGAGCTTTCATTCTCGTTTTCAGGTAGTATAAAAACAGAACCGCTTTTATCCGAACTTCATTAATGGTTGGCAGTGATTAAGATTGCTTAGCAATGACACTCTATGGCTGTATTTCACAAATAGTAATCCTGTTGTTATGTTTGATACATGAATGGAGGAATTAAAAATTGAGATAGACTTTGTGATTAGGATGAGAAATCTAACCTTGGATTTGCAGCCCAATATGGAATTAACTTCCTTATGCTTGGTGGTAATATAATTCATTTCCTGAGCCTTTGATATAAGTAGCAATAATAATAACAATAACTTTTGTAAATATGAACAATCTTACAATTGAGAGAAATGTTATGTCCACAGTAAATTTCATTAAAGCATGATAGGTTGTTGCAAACTTCTTGATAATCATTATTAAAATAGATGATCCTGTTTCCTAAGCATATATATCAGAGAATTAAAGGTACTTATATTTCTACCACTTGCGGTGATTAATTTTCTTTATGCAGCTTTAAAAAGTGTTATTACTGTGTATTACAGTGCAGAAGATATGAAAGTATTACAAAAGAGAGCTAAAACACATTAATTGAGATGTAAAAGATTTGAATTTAAGATAGTCTTTGTTTCAAAAACCGAGCCAAAGAAGAAAAGAAAAACACCTTAACTTTGTAAATACTCCTATAGCAAACCAGTTATTCTGTTTGTCATATAGTGTTCCTCTTTGCTCCAGTTTAAAGTTCATAGAAAACACATTTTAATGCATCTTTCCCTGTGACAACTGATCCTCGTCTTGAGGAAGAAAAGCTAGCTATTGAAGAATCCTAGCATACGCCAGTCATGGATACACTGTGTTCTTTCTCTGAGTTTTCATCCACTGTCTTGTCAGCATAAAATTATGCAACTGTCTAAGCACATTGTATGAAATGCTGCTGGAGCTATGGAATCTTATGGTAAGAAACAACACTGGAATATAAATGCACATGTCTGGCTAATGAGCTTTGAAAAATCAATTCTAAGATTTTAAGTGTTGAATGGGTAAAATATTTTAGTGAAATCAGTGTGTCATCTGCATATGTTTTCAATCTCCTGTCAGAACAGGATATGAAACAGTCTATAAGTGTTCAGTTCATTTGAACCATAGTCCCTTAACTACAATGACTAAAGATTTCATGCATGTGTTTATGAGTGTCATGGACAGATTAGGCATTTAGTACAAGGTAAATGGAGAAAAGCAAAGTTTATATAGTACAGAATAATTATGGACTTAAAAGTAAGCTCCATTTGAAAGTGTTCATTGTATGTTTATATTTTGTTGGGCATGTTATTTGGAAATGACTGCTTCATAAAAATAATGAAGCCCTGTAGTAAGTTTTCTTCCTACTTTCCCATTCTTCAAAATGGGAAATAAGATCATAGCTCACTGCCATTATTTAAACAAATTAGCTAATCCAGAGGAATTCATTATCCAGATAAATGAAGTTCATTCCAGTAAGTATCCAAAGGGGTTCTAAATATTTCACAAAACATGCATTATATACTTCTTGCCTTCTTACATGGACCTTAAAAATTTCTCCATAGTAATTCAGGATCTTTATTATCAGCATCTGGCATTAAATGGAATCACAAAATAGGGATAACAGATAGCAGATATTACATTATTCTTCCAGATAAGCATATGAGAAAAGGTTGATTTTTTTTTTTTTTTTTTTTTTTTTTTCTATCACGGTTGTGGTTTTATATCCAGCACTGTTCAGTATGCTGGAGAGAAAAAAGCATCTGATCATCTTGATTTTGAATTTCTGCTCCTTGGTTATTCCTCATTTAGAGTTGCTTATACTCACATCTTAGCTTAGTTGGTCAGAATTCAATTAGAGGGCAAAGAAAACTCTTAGCGTAGTAGTGAGCAAAATAAGCAGCCTGGTTGTCGCTTTTGTCTTGCATGGAGGCCTTCTCACTAGACCCATTTACCTCAGGAACTGTTTTCCTCTGTGAAAAGCTTGTACCTTTTGATGCTCTCAGGTAAGATACAAAGTATTTAGGTTCTGTAAAGTGCTCAGAGGTTCTGCTCTTTATAAATCATAGACTATGTGGACCTACCGACCTTTATATATTTTGTAATTTAGAGATCATTTTAAAATTAGGTTCTTTGATGATTTGGATTAATAGATAAATGGCCTCTAATTAAGAAAAGTATTATATTAGAACAAGAAAGCACACAAGGAAAAGAGGAGAGGCAAGGAAAATAGATGTGAGATCTTGTCTGGAGAAAATATATAACTGCAGTACAGTTGAAACATTTATCTATGAAAAAGTCTCATTGTGTTCTGAAAAGTTCATCTCCCTTGTTCACCCCTAGATAGGCAGGATAAATGGTAATCAGCACAATAAATCATGTGCTGTCTCTGAAAATATATGTTGTTTTGAAGATTTCATATTATTAAGCCACTTGAAAATAGGAAGGTGAACCCTACTCAATCATACTTAAAATTGTGGCAAAGGAGATTTTCTTCTCTTATTTCCGAAAAAGAAAGATTGAAATGTTCAAATAATGCAGTAGCGGGATCGCATGGGTCAACATGAGAAAGTCAAGTATATATTGGGCAATTGTGTATAGTTATAACAAAGATAATAGGCTAGTGGAAATTAATTTTTAAATTTGTCTAGGCAGCAGAAGCTTGTAGAAGAAGGTGATAACCTGTGTTCTACAAGAGGGCAAATGAATATCTTGTAAATCTTAGATTTATTGTGAAAGCCTTACCCAATTTGTACATAACAGCTTACAAAATAAGTGGAACAGACCATCACTGGTATATCAAATTTCCTCATAAGATAGAATTTTTAAAAAACAGTGCAAAGTACATGTAGGGCTTGTGATGGTCAATCATAAGTTGACAAAAACATTTTTTCCCCAGTATTTTTGCAGAGCTGATTATTTTAGAAATCATAGTGTCCTAGGAATAAGCAGACTTGGGTAAGGTGCCTGAGTGATGGACAACTCAATAAAATGATCTTTACTTATCATTTTTATCCAAGCAAATATGAAGTATAAGCAGCAATTAAATGCTAAGTAAATAAGTCAAATAAAGAAAGATAGGAGAAACAGAGAGAGAATGAGAACAGACTGCTCTAGGACTTGTTGCTGAACATGCATCAATCCCTTTCCAAACTTTCCCACAACATTCCTTTTCTTTAATGGGAAATTCTGATTAATATAATTCCTTACTGGCTTTTGGTAGGCGTGAAAATCTGTCTTCTGATATTGAAGTCTTACTTGATTGTAGAAAAATGAGGGATTCGCATATTAATAGATTGTTAAAGGGAGATTAATTGGGGGGCAGGAAATCATGGGACAGGTACAGCAAGTTAGACACGGTAGGTGGGGAGATAATGACAGGTTCCTTGAAGCTGCAGTCAATTTTAGGAAAAAAGGGAGAATGGATCTGTCTATTTAATCCCACAAATATTTACTAAACCCCAGGCATTGTGTAAAGGTCTTGAGGATGCTAGCTAAATACATACAGATAAAGGTGAAATACAAGTCACAGACAAATAATAATTCAGGATCTTAAGTACCCTAACTATGACTGTGGTTTAGAAAATACTGTGCTAAATGTGACGAATAGAAACGTGCAAGATTATTCAACTGCTCTGGTAGGGAAACTGTAAAGTCACACAAAATTACAAATTATATATGGGAGCACTGAAGAGATTGTAGCAACATTTCATTTTATTTCCTAAGTCCCTCACAGGGTATTTAAAAAAAAAAAACAATAGAACACTTAATTCTTAAAGGTAACCAAGCCAAGGTGACACAGCCAGTGAGTGAAACGGAGGAGTTTCTGCTGGCCTGAAGTCAGCTGATAGTGCAAGGTCAGTATTTTTCCACAAATGAATGCTTCTAAACATGTGAACATTCCTGCTTTGGCTTTCTGCCAACATCTGTTATAAGAGTCCCACTTATTGGGCCACAGACATCTTTTCAATATTTGTAGAATTTTCAATTTTTTAAGTATTTCCAATTTTTATTTTAAATGTATTTTCAGTATAGGGTCTACAGGGTCTACAGATTGGATTTATAATGATCCTCCTGTTTTCAGCCTCCCAAGCATTGGGATTACAGGTGCACATGTTACCATGCCCCCCAGTCTCAATCTCTGTCTCACTTCACCCTGGGGCGGGGCTGATCTTGCATGCTGGGAATCCAACTCCCGGTCCCTGAGTCTGGCCAGTCTTGAGTATTTCCCATTTTTAATGTCATATTGTGTTTTTAATTATAGAGACTAGGGTAAGACACAAGTAGAGCAAATAAGAAATGCTACAGCTTTCAGGATGTGGTTTGAGGTTCTCTTTCAGGCTCTGTCAGCCAGAATCATAGTTCTTTTCCCCTGTAGGAGTGTGAAGATCTGAAATGGTTTTAAGCATTTTGAGTATATTGGCTTTCAGGTTTTTCAACTTCTTTTGTGCATGATAGGATTTATTTATGAGGGCAATATAGTTAGCTTTGTCTTGTTAATAGTGGACCATTGACCATAAAGTTTTGAAGAACTGTCTCCTGATACTTTTTTCTTAACTAAATAGCCAATATTTCCATATTTAGGTATTCCTACAATATCAGATCATTGATGAATCTGTAGATACAGAGTCTTCTGCAGGACAGCCTTTGATGCATTGACAGACAAACAATGGAAAACAAAATTAATCTTTTCGGAACTTACCACTCATCATTGCCTACATAATGTGTGCTTCATAAATTAAATTTCACACAGTGCACTACCACCAGTTCTTTGCCTCCTATCACTTCTCTGAAACTCATTTTTTTCTTTTGGCAGAACCAGGGATTTAACGCAGACACTCAGGCCCTTGTATTTGCCAGGGAAGTGCTTATTCTACTGAGCCATCTCCCTGGCCTCTGCAACTCTTGTTTGTCATGAATTACTACTAAATTGCTAAATCCTGTGGTCAGGTCTCAGTCTTCATCTTCCCTGATTTGTTAGTAGTACTCCCCAGGCCTCTTCCTTGAAATGTGTTTTTCACTTGCTGCAGGACCACAAGCTTATTTGATTTTGGACACTCATTGCTAACTGCCTTCTCAAGCACTGTTCTTGCTAGCTCCTCCTGCCCTTTGCTGCGATGTCATAGGCTGCTTCAGTGGCGCTTTCTCTCAGCCCCACCCACATGACACTGGAGTAAGCCAGACTTCAGTTCTTGGGCTGTCCTTTATCTAGGCTACTCCCTTGCTTATCTGTTTTGTGTCCCAGTTAAAAACATCATTTCTTTACATATCATTGAACAGTTTCCTATCTCTGGAGCAGACATCTTTCTTAAATCCAAACTTCTATATCCATTTGCTTATTCAACATGTTTCCAACACACCTCTCACCTTCACAGGCCTTAATATCATGTTGTTTTTTTTCCTTTCCTAATGTGTTTTACACAAATCTTTCTCATCTTAGTGGGTGATCTTTCTGTCTTCAATTATGTTTAGGGATCTGATCTATTTTCAATGTGTCCTACCTCTCCACTGGCCCAAATCTCCTTCATTTCTTGGCAAGATTTTTGTAGTAAACTTTATAGGGTACTTTTCTGGTTCTACTCAATCTGCTCAGCCAAAATCCTATTACTGCTGAAGAACAATTTAAAATAACAGTAGATGACATTTTTCTTCTACTCTAGTGCTATGTGAAAAATAGCCAGTCCTCTGATAGGACTTTGTGGGCAACACAATCTTATTCTTACCGTATATCAAGTTTCATTCACCTCTAATACTCCATTGTGTATGCCACGGCCATGCTGACGTTTGGACTGCCATTCCTTTTATATGACTTATGGTTACTCTGTCATCTAAAACTTGTTTAGATGGTGAGATTGTTACCCTTTAAACCTGTTACAACCCCAGTTTTAATCTCTTTCTTATCTCAACTTCTTTCCTAAATCTTCTAAGATAAGGTGTTCTTAGGTTTATTGCCTATGCTTTTCCCATAGTAGAATGTAAACTACATAAGGTCAGGATGTTTTTAATTGTTTGACATATCCCCAGCTTCTAAAAACAAAGCCTGCTACATAGTGGAAGTTCATTGAACTTTCCAAAATGAATTGATTTAATTGAATGACCATGAATAACCCATTTTGTCTTTCCAGATAGAATATTTGTGTTATAGACAAAGCCAAGTGAAAAAATGAATCATTATAGCTGTAGGCTTCTGAAATTTTTAACTAAATTATGTAAATTCTTCTCAGAGCAGTTAATTTATCAACATGAAGAGATTTCACATGGAAGAGTTGGAACTTCACTATCTTATTAATTGTGACAGCACTGTTTATGTCAAGGATATGTATCTATTTCTTTGCCAGGAGCCATTCAAAAAAATATGGTAGACAGAATTGAGTAGAGGAAAGGAGGTTGGGGCAGCAAGCAGAAAAACAGTGAAAGTAGCCTGATCCCATGGTTTCCTGTTCAAAAGAGTAGAGCAGTCAGGTATGAAGAGCTCCTACCATAAGAAACTGATATGACAGCTGGCAGGATATGTAATTAGCCAATCAGATATAGAATTGATGTTTGGTTGGGATTTAACTTGTAAAATTGAAAGGGGCTATCAGAAATTAGAACATTGGAATAGCAGCAGTAGTTTTTTCTGTTCCAACAAAAAAAACCCTGAAAAGTTGTTATATATGAAGGTGTGCTGTTTAAATGTATATTACTGTGTGTGTGTTGAATGTTTGTGTTTGTGCACATAAAGTTCATCACTCAGTATGGTGGGAGGCCTAACAGAAGCTGGAAGATTGAATTCAGAGAATGTGGTCAAAAGATGGTTGATACTAAGAGATGGTGATTGAAAAACTAAGCCCTTGGGTGGGCAAATAGCTCAGCAGATTAAAGCTCCTGCAAGCAAGTGCTGGGGCCAGGGGTTCAATCCTTGAGCCTGCTCTGTCAGCCCCATCCCCTGGGGCATGCTGAGAAGGCATTTATGACTGGGCATAGTGTCATGGGCCTGTAATCCAAGCTCTTGGGTGGCTGTAAACAGGCAGATCACTACGAGTCTGATCTAGTAGTAAGACCCTGAACACGCTGCAGACCCTTCCCTAAAATACAGGAAAAAAAGAAAAGAAAAACTAAGCCCTGATCCATTAAAGTGTAAAGATTTTAGATGATAATAAGACATTAAGCCAGAAGAGCCGGGCATGGTGGCGCATGCCTGTAATCCCAGCACTCGGGAGGCGGAGGCAGGAGGATTGTTGTGAGTTCAAGACCAGCCTGAGCTACAAAGTGAGCTTAAGGCCAGCCTGAACTGCATAGTGAGACCCTGTCTCAAAAAGACAAAAAAAAAAAAAAAAAGACATTAAGCCAGAGACCTTATAATTACAAAATGTGATCTCTATCTTATAATAGATCTATATCTATATATCATCATCTAAAAACTACCCTGGCTAGTTTATGAAAACGTTTTTCATGTTAATCAGTTATCATGGAAACCTACCTTGACTCTTGCTATTGTACTCTATATTGGCTTGAAGTAGATATAAGTGGTTTAAATCTCTTGTGCAGCAGAAAAGCGTCAAGACTCTTGTTGCTTCTCAATTCAGGACTCTAACAAATGTATTTATATAAGCACGAGCACGGCATATGTGAAAGTATGTTTTATCCTGCATTGAGTACTCAACCTCCTTTCCAGGGCTTAATATCATTGGTTGCTAAGCCCTCAAGTTCATCCAAGTGAGGCAAGATAAACCAGAGGCAGAACTTCTGAGGATGTGGTGACATGCATAGCTTTCTTCCTGGATATTAGAATGTCCTACAGCTTTTTTTGATCACTAAAGCGAACTGAAAGTCTGACCTTTGGGGGAGATAGGAATCTAAGACCTCAACTGTACTAGGAGAGGTCTTACTGTTCAATTTCCTTCACCTTGGGTAGCTGTAATAGATCAGCTCCAATGCCTGGAGTCCTGGGAGTAAAAGAGAAGCCTGGAATGTGTAGCTGGGATTACAGGTGTGTACCACAACATCAAGCATCTGTCCCTTGCAATAATTCCTGTGTATTATTTATCAGTATCTTGCTGAATTTTCTTGTTACTGGAACAAAATACACAACACCCAGAGTTAAAGGAGAGATTTATTTAGCTCACACTTTGTAGGGGTTTCAGTTATCAACTAGCTCTACAGCAGGGTGGGATGTGGCGGAGTGGCTACCCTTATTGTCAATGGAAGATACCAAAAGCAACATGAGAGATGGAGAAGGAGATAGGGTTCTTTGCATCCCTTATCTTGTAGGGAAGCTACCTGCCCGAGAATGGGTATAACACTCACACCCATAATGCCAGCATGGAATCATCAATCAATGACAAATTCTGGAAGCCCACCCCCACGACTGCACAAAGCTTTGGGGAACAGCTGGACATACACCATAGCAACCAGTTATTGTAAGCTGGTGGCTAATTATGCAGTGCTTATTATGCAAAATAGACACATAAAGTCTTTTAAAGTTCACTGAACTTTAATCAGTTAGAAAATTTTAGCAGTAGCCTTCATCATTACAAACTAAGTAGATTTACCAGAATAATACTACCATGGTATCTTAAAAAAAAGATTAATTTTAGTCACATACAGTGTGCAGACATCATCTTATGCATTTAGAATGACAAATATTTGTTAACCAAAAAATCAATCATTTCACCTTATGCTGAGGAAAAGTTGTGCTTCCTTCTAGACTATATGTAGAACTATTTTCTGATCACCTTCCTCATATGGTCCCCATCCCAGCTAATTTATGTTCAGGATCTTTAAGGCCCTTGAGAAAAAGGATAAATAAATTAGAGGCAAATGCCTCCTTGAATTAAGTGTAAATATATGGATATAAGTAAGTGTACCTATTTTGTTTTACCTAAGAGTTATGGATTTTTAAGTTCTAAATTTTATTGAATTTTGAATGTAATTACATAGTGTTCATAGAATACCTCAGTAACAAAAAATTATGATATAAAAAACACCAATATGCCTAATGCTAAGTTTAAGAAAAAGAACATTACCAGTATCTACGCTAAATGCCAGTCTTTTCTCCACAGAACCTATGTTTGATGCCTTGGTAGCTTTTTATTTCCTTGATTTTCTTATATTATTCAGTACATAATCATCTATTGTTTGGTTTTGGCAAGGCTGATGAGGGAAAGGGAAATGGGCTGTCATTTTTAACACGGGCCCCCGGGATCTATAGCTGGTCCACTATGTTCACCCAAGATGAAAGAAACTGCAGCTATCTCACCTTTGAGTGCAGGGCATGCCCTTATGGTAAGATTTGATTTCTGGGTCCTGCTCACCCTGTCCTACTTTTACATGGATCTTGATCTCTTCTTATGCCTTCCTTGCTTCAAAATTCATTAACACAGTGAAGTAATTTTGTCTGCATCATTATCTGTCATGTTCAGTAAACCGTACTACCCTTCTGGAAATGGAAGGCTGTATTCCAGTTGTTAGCTTCAGTATCAGCCTTGTGCTCCTGTGCTTTCTTTTCAAATAAGCAGAGCTGGGAGAAACTCATTTTGAATGTTTTTGGATTCTTTCTTTATGTGAGTGTACAGTAACTGGACAAAATGTACACAAGCAGCTGATTGTAGTACTTGCTTTGTTGGAGTGTATTCTTCTCACTGGAATGTACACAGGCATGGTGTAATACAAACGCATTTAAAAATTAAATTATGGTTTCTGTGTATGTGAATGTTTATGTGTATATTTATTTTCTATTAGGCTGCAGCACTGCAAGATAGTAAACATTCCAGCCAGAATTTCTTGAGACTACTTAATGGATATGTTTACAGTGGTGTGGAAACTTTGGGGAAAGAGCTGTTTATGTTCTTTGGACCAAAAGCTTTACGGTAAGATAAACCTGCACAATACATCTCACTCCATATTTAAAGATGTAGGGAAGGCTTTTCTTGCAGTTTGCCACATGTCACATTCAATCTCGAAGAAAGTACTCTTTCTTATGAGAGCTCTATATAACAGGTCGAAGTTCCACCATGGAAAGCAATAACCAGAAAGAAAAGTAAATTGTGATGTCATCCTTACTTGGAGGGTAGTCAGTTTATTTCACGTACAAAAATTGATAGGCTACCATGGTTTTTGAAGATGTATTAGAGCAACTTATCTCCGTTTTATTATTCCCTGAACTCCTTCCACTGTAATCTTTCTTCCTGTTGTCATCAAATGTTCACTGCATTTGGTGACATCAGTTATTTTATATTTATGACAGGCCCTTGTTTGGTTTAAATGCATCACTAGATTTTTATGTTTTTCTGCCTTACTTTTTTCCCCTGAAGCCTTGAACAGAATTTGGGAGCTTGCTTTCAGAATTCAAAAACTTTCAAATAGTCAAAGACAACAATATACAATGTATTAATTACTGTAATTGTCCTACTAACCTGCTTTGAAAATTTTTCATTGCTATTTTATCTTTTTTCTCATTAAGATGAATAAAAACATTTTAAAAATTAAAAGAAACTTTCAAAATGTATAACATTATTTTTTTCATATTACTTATAGAAATTCATAGCCAATATGTTGGCAGAGAAATCTACTGCTGTGTTTGGCTCATGACAAAAACTGTTAGAATTTATGTAATTGCAATGCATGGTCACCTGTTTAATTTTTGAAGGAAAATGGAAAAAGCTGGTATGCATCTTGAATCTCAGAATGTCTTTTCTGAGTTTAACCTGTCCCACTGCAAACTATAAAGATGAACTCTGCTTCCTTGATTCTTTGTGCTTCTTTATATTAGTTATCATCTTTTTAAAAGAAAAGATCTGGTATTGGACCTTGTACTTCTGAATGAAGGTGAATAATGTTCACAAAGAGATGATGTGACTCTGATTGTTATTTCTTGAATTTCATCTACCACCTGTTTAGAGTACTTCAGGTTTTTGTAATTGCTTTTCCTTTGAGGTGTTCTCACTTCATTGTCAATAGCTGCTGTCCTTGGACAACATTGTCACTTCATGTTTTTCTTAGGCTGGGATTGATAACATCAGCATATGCCTACTGGTTCATGCAGTAGTGATGTATTGCAGGTTACATTATGGTATAGTAGATGGATGTGCTTGAAAACTCTTAGCTCTGGACAGAGTAGTACATAAAAGGATACATGCACAGTAGTTTAAAAACTTTGGTATGTTATTGATTCTCAGGTGTTAGGTGCAGATTTATTTCTGTAGGATGAGGGAGGTTTTCCTCAGCATTCTCTACCAGCCTGATAAGAGGAGAATCATTTCTCAGTGCCAGACTGTCAGTAGGTGTTCCATGAAGTTCTAAACAAGGGCAATCAGTTCTTCAAACTATGTGAACTAGTATCATCCCTGGAGAGTCCCTATCTCATTGTATGGGTAGGAAAACTATACTGGCTTGCTTCTTTTCAATTTCCTGCAGCAGTAGCAACTACTGTATGTAACAATTCAAGGTCAGTGGCAGATCAGCTGCTGGAATCTGAACTCATCAACCTAAAATCAACTGTATCCCCTTTCACAATGTAACATAAGTTAAAAAATTGCACTCCCAACCTATGCTTAAGGGGATGGATGACTGTCAAAGAATTGTGATCTTTGTGTGAGGCTACATGTCTGTGAGCCTGAGATAGAGGTGTTGTCCTCATTGCTGGCTGCTGTTTTCTGTCTGCAACACTGGTCTGCATTTAGATAGCATCTAGTAGGAAACATGCTTAAGGATTTCTTCCAATTTTCCCTTCATACCCAGTTTTTCGTGATCAAAATTGCCAGTGTGTTTCAGTTGTAATATATGTGCACCACACAAGGCAGCCCAGGAATCTTCTGGAATTCATTTGTTTCTGGAAATAAAAATATAGTCCTTTGTAAGAAACACGGTCATGTAGAAACCCACACCTCAAAAAATAAAGATTGGAGTGATTCTTTATGTTAGGATTTAGTGCTCATAATAGTGCCATAGAATTCTAAAAATTATTTGATATTTTGTGAGCACAGTTGTAACTTTGCATGTGATTAATACATATAGTTAGCAGTGTCTTGTTGGCTAAGACAAGGTAAAAATTATTTTTAATCTTTATTATAAATGTAACACATACTAGAGTTAACTCAGAAGTAACTCTGATTAACTTTGGGTATATTTATTGTCCATACACTGAACACATAGACAATGCTAGTATCTATTCACCCAAATATATGTGCCCTAAAACCTGTTGTTGCCAATCAAAATTTACATGTTACACTAATATTTTAAAGCTGTATTTTTATTTTTTGTATAACAACTTTTCAGTAAGATGAGATCCCTGTTGTTGATTTTTCTTTGAAGTATTTCCTATGCAGTTTGGTTTTTGTTCATGAACTTCTCTGGCTATTTCTGTATCCTCAAGATTTCGGTATACTTTCTCTTCCAATAAATTTGCTGTTTTAATATTTACATCTTTGATCCATTTTTACTTAGTTTAGTGCATGATGATAGATATGTCTAATTTTAGACTTTGGCATGTGGAAAGCCAGTTTCTCTGGCACTGTTTATTAAAGAGGTTATCTTTCTTCCAGTTAATATGTTTGGCCCTTTGTCAAATATAATGTGGCTGAATATATTTGTAGTTTTCTCTGCACCTTCTAATCTGTTTCACTGATCCTCAGGTCTGTTCTTTTGCCAGTACCATGCTGATTTTATCACAGTAGCTTTGTAGTATAATTTCAAGTCAAGGTTTGTGATGCCTCCTGCCTTTCCATTGTTGCACAGAATTGCTTTTGCTATTTTAGGTCTCTTCTGGTTCCAGATGAATTTTAGGAATTTTTTTTCTAGATCTGTGAAGTAAAGGAGTATTTCTGCACAAAAACACTTTGCTGTTTCTAGTTTGTGACATATATGACTGATTAGAATTAGCATATATACTTTGAGACTAGAGACAGTAGCTGTAATATTGAGTTTTGCCATTTTAGGAAAGCTTTGTACAATCAGTTTTCAAGTGTAATGTACCTTAATATGATAAAACCATTTTTAATTGGCTAAAATACCATTATTGGCTCTATCATAAGCTAT
The DNA here is from genome assembly GCA_004027165.1 of Ctenomys sociabilis. Classification (NCBI taxonomy): domain Eukaryota; kingdom Metazoa; phylum Chordata; class Mammalia; order Rodentia; family Ctenomyidae; genus Ctenomys; species Ctenomys sociabilis. Next base: position 22,900 of record PVKA01005530.1, read on the forward strand.
TTATTAAAGGTTTTTAAAACTTTTGTTATGTTTGCTGCAGTGTATCATATATGCTAGGAAGAATTGAAACATGATAGATTCTAAGGTTAGGTTGTACCATAGTAACTTTTTATTAAAGCTATCTGATTCCCATTCTGTATCCTCAACATTTGATATGTATGTCAATCTTTAATTTTATGGTTTATACCTAAAAGAATATTCTTTATGAAAAAAATGTAAATACAAGTTCATTGTACATTTTAGAATAGCAAATGTCTTCTGTTTACCTAACTTGCTTACTTGACCTTTAGGATCAGTCAGTATAGTGGTTTTCTGGCTATCATGCTCACATATATTTTGTATTTTTTTTTTTTTTATTATATGTAAACTTGTGTGTTTTATATTTTAGGATCTGCAGGTTTTCTGTCTTTTATTGGATTTGTCTTTGTGTGATTGAGTAATATGTATTCTTCACATATTCCAGATAGCAGCATTTACCACCTACATGTTTTGCAAGCAATTGTTTCCTATATGTGGCTTCTTCATTTTTTAACCATGTCTTTTGAAGATCAAAAACTTGTAATGTTAGGGGGATGGGGAAATGGCTTACTAGAATAGTGCTTCGGCCTAGTTCAATCCCTAGTTCTGCCAAAACAAAACAAAGCACAACGGCCTGAGTTCAATCCCTAGTTCTGCCAAAACAAAACAAAGCAAAACAAAAAATCCTTGTAATGTTGATATATCATAATTTAAAAAATTTTGTCATTCATAATTTTTTTAAAAAACTCTTGCCATTTTAGTTATTTTGTCTTTCTAAATTTCAGACTTGGTGGTTTCTATAAAATGTGCTCAGGGATTTCTAAATGTTTGATTGACTTCACATTGAATTTGTAAGACTAATTAGTTGGTAATTTATATATAAATTGAGTATTACTATCTTCTCCATTAAAAGTTTTATGTGTCAATTCATTGTGCTTCCATTTCTTAATATCTTATAGTTTTCAGTTTTAGATGTTCTGTATTTCTAATCAAGTTAAGTTTGGTATTCTTGTGATGGGTACTTCTTTTAAATTTGAATTTGCAATTGTTCATTACTACTATCTGGAGCAGGTATTGGAACAACAATATTTGTGTATGTTAACCGTATATCTTGCACTCTACTAAACTGAGTTTTTCTAACAGTTTTTGTTTGTTTTGGGTGGAGTACATCTTTAGTATTAATATGTAGGCAGCGATACCATCTGTTAATCAAGTTGATGTCCCTTCCTTGCTAATCTCTATGTCTTTTCTCATCTGTCTGTCTGTCTCTCTGTTTCTCCTTTTTTAATTACACTCATTAGGAACCTCAGTCTTATAAGCAGAAATACTGAGAACAGATATCTTTCTGTACTTTCTCTGATGTTAGCTTTATGTTTTCATGAGCATCTTTTATTAGATCAAAGAAAATGCTTTTATTCCTGCTTTCCTGAGAATTTGTATTATAAGCACATAGTACATTTTCCAAATGTTTCTACCTCTAATGTCATGATACTGCTTTTCTTAATTTGTTCATATGCTCTATTACAATGCCTGATTTTTGAATTATGAATGAGTTTTGTATTTCCAGGATACATCCCATTTTGTCATGATGTATTGTTGTTTTTATATATTAGGAGATTGATTTTTAAAGATTTTTGCATTTCTCTTCTTAAGAGATATTGGCCCAGAGGTTTGTTTTCTTTTTAGTATCTCAATGTAATTTTTATATATGGTTAATGCTGGCCTTCAAATAAGTTGGAATTCTTCCTATCTGATTTTCTGGAAAAATTTTCTATATATTTGGTATTCTTGTCTAATGTATTTAGAAGCTAAAAAAAGAGAGGAAACTAAAAACAGAACACAGTTTTTGAAAAAGTTATGATCAAGAATTTCACAGAATTAATGGAGCTATGAAACAAGGTCAGATGGTCTAATATATACCCAGAATCCCAAAACAAATAGAAAGTGGACAGTGCAAGGTCCTGAATTCAATCCCTGGTGCCAAAAAAAGAAAGAAAAATATTACATACAAAGGAACAAAGTGAAAACATACATTGGACTTCTCATCAGAAACTTCACAGGGCAGAACACTGTAGAGCAAACTTTCAAATTGGCAAAAGAATGTTAAACCTGAAAAAAAAAATGTTTTTTTGAAATGTGTTTGATACAAGGTTTCACTAGTAAACTTAGACTCATAGTGATCCTCGTGTTTTCAGTCTCTCTAGCACTGGGATTACAGGTGTGCTCCACCATGCCTGGTCTTGGTGGCCAGCTCAGTGTATCTGGGGATAGAGCTGGCAGCTTGTAGTGCCGGGGATCAATCCCTGGTCCCTACACTTGCCTAAGTGGGCATTCAGTTTGCCAAGCTATCTTGCCAGCCCAATCTCCTGAAAATTTTAAACTCATTAAAAATATTTGTCAAAACTAAAGGTGCTACATAATACTTTCAAACTAACCAACCAAATGAAAGAATCCAGCAGTAGAAAACATACAACCTGCAAAAGTTAAAGAATTTAAGTCTGTCCAGCATAAATCTTATATATTAGGTTAAAATTTGAATCTACAGAAGGGAAAAGAACCCTTGAAATGGGAAACATGGGTGTAAATATATTTCTTATATTTCCTGTCTAAAAGTAAAATGGTATTTTTGCTTGTTTTTTGTTTTGGTTTGGATACTTTTATTCATATTCATGTTCTCATAGGTTTTTTTCTGTTGTATATGTATGCTGAAATACTCATGGAAAGAAGTATTTCTGATATATTTTTCCGCTGAAATTTCTCATCTGTTCTTATACCTTTATAACACTTCATATTAATTATTAATATATTAATGACTGATAACATAGAATTGACTATAATTAACAGTTTAATTGTTTAATTACTTTAAAATTACTCTTAGTCACCTATTTCACTGTTTCATCTTGGAGACTTCGTTAGATTTATTTATTGCTTTCTCTCTTGATATTAGACTTTTAAAATCTATTTTGGTGTCTTATTTGCCTTTTATTGAACCTGAAGATATATACAGAAAAGCAAGAGCTACAACTTGGACATTGTTTCTGGATGAGTCCATGTTAAGTATTATTTAAGCTCAGAAATGATGATGCCTGTCTGTCAGATCCTTGGTGGGGAAGCTGAGTGAGTCTAGTAGTTTCCGAGAGTTGTAATTGCATCTGCGGTTGTGCTATTGATTTCAGAACTCCAACTGCTGCTTCTGCTCGGTGTTTAGTGCAAGTCCTCAGGTGGTTGTCAGTGGCTTCTTCATGTCCCTACTTCACTCTCAGATGAGCATGGTATACTTGTAACAGAAGGCATCTGCACTCTAGCCCCTCCTGGTGGCAGACCATGTTACTATTTCCTCAGCAAGAGGCTCCTGACAGAGGCCTCATGACCTTTAATCTTGGGTTGGCTCTGTCCATGTGGAGCTCAAGGTTTCTGCTGCTCCCTTCCCCATGACAGCCAAATTCTACCCTGCATTTCAGATGTTCTTGGTTGGGTCCTAGAGTCCCTGCCTCCCTTCCAATGGAAGCCGATTTCTCTTCTGAATCACTGTAGAATTCTCATCTCATCCCTAGGAATGGATCACTTTTGCTGCCCTTATTCTCAACAGTAGCATGCTTTTGCCTAGGCTGGGTGGCACAAGGTGTCCTACTATTGCCCTGCGGCAACCTGTGGAAGTTGTTATTCAGTGCACAATTTATGGTGAGGGCAGAAAGGTTTCTTGATCCACCTTCAGAGATAGACAGCTTTTTGTTTCTACTTTTCCTTGGATGCAGCAGCTTAACACTTCCCACCTAACACTTTCTTGCTTTGGCTTCTTATTAGAGAAGCATTCAACAGGCCAACAGGGTTTCATAACAACAGGCACCAGGTCACAAAAGGCATCCTTTCAGCTCTCTTGCTCTCATTCATCTCTCTATGCCCAACTCACTAAAAATGTCTGGGACTGCAGGGATCTAACTGTAACAGTAACCCCCATGTAGCATTTAAAAGCTTGTTGAGACTTCACTCTTCTTACCTATTTTTTCATGGTAGCCCTCTCTTCCTTTTGGGCCCATACAAATGTATGGGTGGTCTCAGCACTCTTTGGAATTTGACTCACCTGATTATCTTACAAGCTGGTATCCCTGATAGACTTAAGACATTGCATGATTTTCTTAGTAAAGTAGCTGTTCCTCGTTTTTAGAGTGGGAGCTGTCTCTACTTTCAGCCTTCTGTATCCTGAGTAGTATTTAGCTCCTTTTTTCCTTCTTAGCACAGTTAAAACCAGATCTTTTTACAGCTTTTTAAAATTCTCAGTATCCACTGAGTCTCTGCAGGCCACTGTGCAATGGCTGAAAGAGTACTGCTCCAAACTCATGCTCAGGTAGGCCAAATAGCTCAGCAGATTAAAGCACCTGCAAGCAGGCGCAGGGGCTGGGTGCTGATCCCTAGGCCTGCCATACCAATCTCGCCCCAGGGGTGCACTGGGACAGCAATTGAGACTGGGTGTAGTGGCGCACATCTGTATCCCAACTCTTGGGAGGCTATAAACAGGAGAATCACTATGAATCTAATCTAGTAGTGAGATCCTGAACACCCTGTAGACATGTCCCTAAAATTAAAAAAAAAAAAAAAAAAAAAAAAAAAAAAAAAAAAAAAAAAAAAAAAAAAAAAAAAAAAAAAAAAAAAAAAAAAAAAAAAAAAAAAACTTCATCCTCTTCCCCAGGAAGCCATTGGCCCCCAAAAAGGGAGACAGCTCTGCTGAAGAACTCAAATTGGCCACCCATCTAATAGGACCTGTGATGCCCATTAGGAACGTCTACAAAAAGAAGACTAGGCTTCTCCTAACAGGACCTGTGATGCACATTAGGAATGTCTACAAAAAGACTAGGGTCCTCACAGAGGAAGAAAAGAACTTCAAGCTTTGGCATCCGGGTGAAGACAGCCAAGGAAGCCGTGGAGCAGAATGTTGAGAAGAAAAAATAAAACACTGTTGGGATTGTGTAATAAATGCTCAGAAAAGCTACAAAAAAAAAAAAAAAAAAAAAAAAAAAAAAAAAAAAAAAAAAAAAAAAAAAAAAAAAAAAAAAAATCTCAGCATAGGATTTAAAATTGCTGTATTCAACTTCTATGTATACTTTATTATTTTTAGGACACTTTGGACCATTCATAACTCTCCCATGTCATTGTGGTTTTTTGCAGTGTGCGTTTGTCACCAACATAAACATGTAACAGTGCAGTTGTCTGTGCTATTTATGCTGGCCTGGGAATGCTCATGTTATTCTAACAATGGTAGCCTAGAACACAGAGATGTTTAAAATGGGATTGAGGCTTATTTATTAATTTGTTTTAGAAACTGTTTATAACTAGAGAAATTTTCTTAGTCAGTTTTAGCTTGGGGCATAATCTTATGTTTAAACATTGACTACAAATGACAAAAGTGAGTTCGTTTGCTAATTATAAGAACAATAGCTTGTGAAACTTGAGAATAATACAATAGGTCAGGCAGAGTGAGAAGAATGAAGCTACTAAGACTCTTTTCATATTTTTCTTGACTCTGCTTCTCTCTGAAATCTGTGCTAGACTTCCTTTCCCTGCAGGATTTCCTCAGGTTCATGCTCCATATTCATATGGAAACATTGCCACACACAGCTCCTATGTGAAATTTTCCAGAACCTAACAAGAAACTAATCTATATCCCAAATCCATACCTCCATCAAGAGAGCTAATGAGTCCAGAAGCTTGAATATTGACTTATTTTTAGGATAGGGATCGCTTCCTAAATCATTGGTATCAAAGGCATAGTATCAGAGGAAAACATAGTGACCCGTCCAGGTTTGGCCTAATGCCCACCTCGGGCTAGTTGGCAGGCAGCATTAATATTATGCATTGTACATTTTCTCAAGGAGTTTGAGGAAGATTAAAGATAGAAATAAAAGTCTATGATGCTGGCCAGATAGCTCAGCAGACTAAGCGCCTGCTTAGGCAAGCTCAGGGACTGGTTTTTGATCCTCAATCCTCTTGGGCATGCTGAGCCAGCTACTGAGTCTGAGTGTGGAGGTGTACACCTGTAACCCCAGCACTGGTGGCTGAAAACAGTATTACTACAAGTCTGAGCTGCATAGTGAGACCCTATACCAAATTCATTAAAAAAAAAGTAATAAAAATTTCCTTAAGTAGATTTCCTTATGATATATTGATAAGCAAACAAAACTTAAAATTCCTTTGCTAAATATAATATGACCCTATGTGCTGGCCTATAAAAATCCCATATGTTATAACAATATAGTAGCTCACTTTCCCTTAATATTTTTCATGATATTGATGTGGTCTTAGTTTAAGATAAAAGGTACTCAAACTCAATATGTGTAGGTTTATTGAAGCTAACTTATAATACTTACCTATTAATAAAAAAAAACATGAGATAGAATTGTTATTTTATGTGTAGTTTTTCTTAAATTGTTGAGCATTATAAGACAAAGTCATGCTTACTTTATGTACAGGCCCCTTTTGAGGCACTCCTACCTCTGAGTTGGGTTTCAACCTTTGATATTTTGGATGTGAGTGTGGTTTCATTATGGAAAGTGATTTACGAGCCATACAGCTGAAAAGATTTTAGATCCGATGGCTTCTGGGCATGACAGCTGTACACCATTCGCTGGGCCCAGGCCTCCATAAGCTAAATTACAGAGTACTTACAGGCACACATTTTTCCTGTCAAGAACTATGGGGCATGTAAAATGCATTTATGATTGATAGTAGGGCACACAGAGTTTAAAACCTACATTTTTAAAGTTAGACTGGTTAACCTTGTATACTACTATAACATGGTGCTTTGGAATAGAAGCCACAGCAGTTAACACTTCCTGCCACAAGAACCATATTAACTCAACAAAGCTGTAAGAGACAGATTTGAAAGGCAGAACACTATTTCATCTTTAGAATCAGTTTTGGTTTTCATCATCCAAGGTCTCTCAAGATCCCCCCCACCTTTTTTTTTTTTTTACTGGACATGCTAATCATCCT